>LPNX010833950.1:162526-188449 GCA_001517045.1 Pseudotsuga menziesii
CAAAATAACCTTCTCTTGTTTTGTTTTCCATTAGTTATCTTAATTTTACTTATTTTATTATCTATTGACTATTTTAATTTAATTCATTATTAACTAGTGAGNCATTAGTTGTCTTAATTTTACTTATTTTATTATCTATTGACTATTTTAATTTAATTCATTATTAACTATTGAGTCCTTCTAATCCCCTTTATCCCTATAATTCGTTTCAACATCTATTGTTTAAAAATTAGTTTACTAACTTTTTATTTAATTTTATTCTTTATTTATTATGTTAATTTTATTAGTGACAAAGCAACACAACAATGATGTTAAAGAGGTCATTCAAGAAAGTAAATTTTCCATAGAATTTTCTTCAAACACAATTAATATTTTAATAAAGAAAGACGAATTTAGTGGGGTAAAAACTAATGATTGCCATACCTTCATTAAGGTAATTATTTGGGTATATTATATATTTAGATAATGGTATATATGCTTTTTGTATTTTTTTTGCTTCTTTGGAAACAAATATGATCTTTTTTTATGGTTACAGTATGTCCTACCTTTATCTCTCCTAGACAACTTTGACAGAAACGCCATACAAGTTATATACATCAGGTAAGTAACAATTTTTATGCAAAATGTGTTCAATTTGTTGTCGAAATGAATGACATTTGTTTTTCTTGTAATGTATATAACATTTTTATTGAAACCTGTGATTTCCTTGCATCATTTGTAAATGGTTGTCATCAAAAGAAATTCATAAAGAATATATAACGTATTGGAGGAGAGAAATGCCTCGGTTAATGTGTGAATTGCAAAAGTACCCACCTCCAACATTCTTCAGTGCACCAGAACACTACCTCATACACCATGTTGAGGAAATTGAATTGTGCGTACCTGTACAAACAAGGTTAACGTGGATGGTGGAGAGGAACTTGAAATCATTGAAGACTTTGGTTAGATAAAGAGCACATCTTAATGGTTCTATGGTGGAGGGATATATGGTATATCAATACATGGTGTATATTAGTCAATATATTCCTATATTAGCATCAAATATGCAAGTGGAGCGCATTTGGGATGTGAACTTCATTAAGAAAATTCAGCGGGAGCCCTTGTTGGGGAAAGGTAGAATGAGTAAAGTGAAAGGTAATTAGATGGTGGATATTTATAATACACATGACTTCTGGTGTTCATCCAATCACTAGATGTATGTTGGGAGCTCAGGAGGAATGATTGATGGTGGAGTTTGGACCGCAAGGTTTAGATTTGCTAGATCGGTTGGTTCTGGAAGATCTCTGATCCAGGCCTGCATAGATTGCTGGATTTTCTTTGGATATCAGAGTTCACTGATGTAGGAGGATTTTGGCAGTAGCTACAAGGTAGTTCTTGGGGTTCAGGTATGTGGTCTGACGGGCTTTGATGTGGTTTGGTGGGGAGGCATGGAGGAGGAGGTGGATTACACCTCGGATGGGACCCATGAAAGAGATATTTTCGTTGAAGGCGGATTTTCTGGTGCTTTGGGTCGGCAGGGTGTGCTGACTGGATATTTGATGACGGGTTGGGGGCCAGGGGTCCCCACTGGGCTCATGGAGGTAGTGGGGTTGGCAGAGAATGATTGTACTCAGGCTAAAAATCTCAGGAATTCATCATCTTTCAAATCGGTGGGTCTAGAGGGTCTGGAGGCGGTCTTAACACATCTAAAGACACTAGAGGGTTTGGGTGTAGACAGGCCCGACCTCGCTGGTCTTCTCGGGAGCACTCTCTCACCTCAGATCGGGGACTTTACAAATTTCCCTGAACTTTCTTCGGCGGAGCTCCCTGAAAAGGGCTCCGCCCCTACTCCTAAACATGGGGGGTTAGCGAAGGAGGGATCTCATAAAGGTCCAAAGGCAGTTAAAGAATGGAAGCGTAGGGATAAGCTAGTGCTGGGGGTTGATGTTACATTGGTAGAGGCAGAGGATATGTCATTAACAGCAGTGGTTGGGCATGTCCGTGGCAAACGTCTTGGCCGTGATTTTCTCCAGAGGTGGGCGGCAGATCAGTGGAATCTCTTGCTGGAGTCTGCTCCTAAAGTTTGGGTTTTAACTAAAGGGTGGTTTTCTTTCATCCTGCACAGTAAAGAGGCAGTTGACGCTGTCCTGAGAAGACAGTGGTCTATGCTTGGGGTTCCTATTGTATTGAAAAGCTGGACCCCTTTTTTCGATTCGCAAACGGAAAAGATTAATAAGGAGCCTCTGTGGGTAAAACTTCCAGGTTTTCCCATGCATTTATGGAATGAGAACCATTTTGCTGAAATAGGGAATTATCTGGGGGAATATGTATGTGCTGATTTTTCTTTTTTGGAGACTGGTAAGTATACGGTAGCCAAAATTCTGGTAAATATTGATATGTGCAAGGGACTCTCCTCTGAGATAACTGTACAGTCTAAGGATGGGGACTTTGTGCAAATCCTCGACTATGTGGGTGTGCCTTTTCGGTGTCTTCGATGTCATACATATGGACATTTGGTGTCCAAATTCCCGCTTCCCTTTAAGGACCGCAAACCATTGTTTGAAGCATTTTTTGATGGACTAGAAGCTTGAAAGGAGGTGGGGGTTGATGCTACGGTGGGGGTCAGGAATAATGGGCCAGTGGAAGATCGGGAGGTGGACACACCTGTGGTGCAGGATGTTTCCAGCGAACTCCCCTTTACTTCAGTCCTGTGCGAGGTGGACAAAGGTATGAAGGTTCCTGGGGGATTATTCGAAGATAGTCTGAAGACAGGGGCTACTTTGGTTTCTCCATCTCTGGAAGGCTCTAGGACTATACCCGTCCAGGATTATACTCGAGGGGCTTCTTCTTCGCTCTCTGTGGGTCTTTCTATTGTCCCTACTCCTGCAGTTTCTCTCCTCCCTGTCTCTAATGATGTAGGGGGGGGTATTGTCTCTTGGCTTTCCTCCCTTAGCCAATACAACTCTCCCCTGTTCGGCTGCTCCTTGTTCGTTGCCATTGACTGATAGTGTATTCTCCCCCTCCATTGTTTCAACAAATAACTCTACCAGCTCTGAGGGAAGACGTATCATATATGCCCTTAGCAATAGGGAGATTTATGTCAAGGGAACGGGTGGGAAAGGTTTGCCCGAGCTGTCCTTGCGTGCGATGGGGAAAGGTCGGGGCAGAAAATCATTTTTTTCCATAGCACAAGATCGGGCAAAGGTGGATGTAGGGATGGGGACACAATCCTCTATTGAATGGGCACTTAGAGCAGTGAAAGTCCAGGCGGGGTCTCCCAAATGAAAGTTATGTCCTTTAACTGTCGACGGTTGGCGAGTCCCTTCAAAAAATCGTCTCTTCGAAGGATGGTGGATTTAAACCAGCCGGATGTAATTTTGTTACAGGAAACTTTGGGATGTAGTGAGGAGGTTGTTAGGGTGTTAGAATCTTTGCTTTCTGGTTGGCAGTTTGTGGCGGTGGATGCAAGGGGCCGTTCTGGGGGATTGGCATCAGGGTGGAAGATGCAAAGTTGTAGGTGTGACTGCTCTTGGGGGATTTCTTCTTGTGTGGGGTTGAATTTGTGGATTGCTGAGATTGGTAAGACTCTCATGATTATTAATATCTACGGGCCTTATCTGAATAGAGTTAGCTTTAGGGACTCTTTACTAAATTTGGATTTTGTTGAAGACACTGAGATTATTTTGGGGGGAGACTTTAATATTTCACTGGGAGTCTCTGAGGTCTGGGGGCCTAGGGCCGTCCCGGATGTATTGGAAAACTATTTCATTCAAGCCTTTGCAAGGAGGGATCTTCTGGATATACTCCCGCCAAAGATTGTCCCTACCTGGCGAAAAAAGAGAACAGGGGATCAAAGGGTAGCCAAGAGATTGGATAGGTTCTTGGTGGCTGAATCACTGGCTCTTAGGGCTGAGCTTGTTCGGCAGTGGGTGGGGACAGGTGGGATTTCTGATCATTGTCCCATTTTTTTGGAATTTCGGAGTCAGCGGAGGAAACCTCCAAGTCCTTTTAAATTCAACTCCGGATGGTTGAAGGATGAGGGTTTTCAATCCTTGATTAAGGAGCTGTGGATTCCTAGGCCACATAACTCCCAGGAGCATGAGGGGGCACATTTTTATCAAAATCTGAAACGCATAAAGGAGGCTACTATTTCTTGGGCTCACGCGAAGAGGGTGAATGATGATAAGACTTTGAGGGACTGTGAGTTGGCTATTGACAGGTTGCATCACAGTCGGGGGATGGGTTTCTTGGATGATCAGACAAAGGATGAACTTCTTACTTTGGAAACTAAGAGGAATGTGATTCTATGTGAGCGAGAGGAAATGTGGAGGTTGAAGAGCAGAGCAATCTGGTTACAGTGTGGAGATGAGAATACCAAATTTTTCCAAGCATATTCTAAGGGGAGAAAATTCTCAAATTCTATTTGGGAGCTATCTTCGGCAAAAGGGGAACATGTATCCAGGTTCGATGGGCTGGCTGAGATGAGTGTGAGATATTTTGGGGATCTATTTTCTGCACAACCTGGAGACTCTATCACTGAGGTCATTAGAGTGGCACAGCTCTTTCCCAGCTTTGTGGATGAGGAGGCAAACAGGATGTTGATGGGGGAAGTTTCAGTGGAGGAGCTGTCTCGGGTGCTTCACTCATTTCAAAAAGACAAAAGCCTGGGGCCTGATGGATGGCCTGTGGAATTCTTCTTGGGTTTCTTTGATTTCTTCGGTGAGGAGCTCTTGTCAGTTGTGGAGGAATCTCATAAGGCTGGGTTTATTCATGGACCGTTCAATTCTACTTTTATTGCCCTTATTCCTAAAAAGGATAATCCTACTAGTTTTGAGGACTTCAGGCCCATCTCACTGTGCAATTGCATATATAAGATCATTGCTAAGGTAATTGCAAGGAGACTCAAATCTGTTTTGTCTCTTCATATTTCTAGTGAACAATTTGGGTTTCTGGAGGGCCGTCAAATTCATGAGGCTATTGGAGTTGCACAGGAAGGTCTGCATACTCTGAAAGTTCAGAAACAGAAAGGTGCTGGGATCAAGATTGATCCCTCAAATGCATACGATAGGGTCAGTTGGCTTTACTTAAGGTTTTTGCTCACACACCTGGGCTTCTGTTATGAATTTGTCAGATGGATTATGTCTTGCATCAGCTCGGTGAGTTTTATTGTACTCATTAATGGAGCTGCTAGCCCTTTCTTCCAAGCTGGACGGGGTCTTAGACAAGGGTGTCCACTTTCTCCCCTTTTGTTTCTTCTTGTAGCTGAAGGTCTCAGTCGTTTCATATTGGCTTCAAAGGCAGAAGGGTCATTTAGTGGCATTGCCATCTCAGAGGTACTGTATATCATGCACCTCCTTTTTGTTGACGATATTCTGATTTTCACTAATGGATCGAGACAGGATATTGATAAGGTGGTAGCAGGACTATCACTGCTACAAGCTGCTGCAGGTGTAGCGGTTAATATTGAAAAATACACAATATCATGCTCGAACTTATATGAGCAGGAGACACATGGAATTGCTCTATAGGTGCCTTATAGAATTATGGATCTGAATGAAGGGATAAAGTATTTGGGGTTTTTCTTAAAACCGAACTCTTATGTGAAGGCAGATTGGCATTGGTTACTATCAAAGTTGGAAAAACGTATTAAAAGCTGGAGTCAAAAATGGCTCTCGCGGGCTGGAAGGCTGGTAATGGTAAAATTTGTCTTGGAAGCGATACTCGTCTATTGGATGTCGCTAGCTTGGTTGCCTAAGGGGATTCTTGAACAGATTCGTAGGCTGTGTTTTTCATTTATGTTGAAAGGACAGAATGATCATAGGGCTCTGGTGTGGGTGAGGTGGGAGAAAATTGTAGTACCAAAAGCTTTGGGAGGCTGGGGGTTAAAAGGCATTAGTAGAAAAAGTCTCTTCGAGGCTTATCCATACACAGAGTCTCTGGACTCGAGTGGTGTTTCATAAATATATCACTCCTCTGACTCTCACTGAGTGGATCCGGAAGGTGGACAAATCACAGAAAAATTACTCAGTGGTTTGGAAAGCGATAATAAAGCATTTTGACCTGGTTGGCTCTGGCTTGGTGTGGAGAATTGGTAATGGGAGAATGGTTCGTATTGGGATTGATCCTTGGGTAGGTTGTGGGGGGGAACGTGCCCTTCTTGAGGAGCTAAGATTACACTTGGTAACAAGAGGATGTCTTTATATTGCTGATATTGAGGATCAAGAAAATTCTACGCTATGGCATCAAGGATGGATCAGTGCTCAGAGACTTGAGATTCCTATTGATTTGCAGGCGGTCTGGAGGGGTTATATAAGGAAGTTAAGGGCTTCAAATGTCAGGTTGACAAATAGGGATGATGTTCTGGTATGGGACTATCATCCTTCAAGGATTTACACTCCTAAACATGGTTATATACAGCTCAACGTGATGGCTCACAACCAAGAATTGGTGTGGTGTTGGAAACAGTTGTGGAAGCTAAAATGTCCGGCTAAAGCCAAATTACTCTTCTGGGCAATTTTGGAAAATAAAACTCCAACATGGGACATTCTACAAAAATTATTTCTTGAAGGTCCAGGCTTCTGCGCGCTGTGCAGGAAGGCTGATGAAACAATTCATCATCTTTTTGTACAATGCAGTTATACCAAAACAATCTGGACTGAAGTGGGTAACCGGATGGGCTTCAATGGGCAGTGGCAGGGTGATACGGTGCTACAGGATTTTCAAAGCTGGTGGATGGGACATTACCTTCTACCAGCTGTCCCTTGTATCATCGCTTGGGGAATATGGATCACGCGCAACCGAATTATTTTTCATGACAGTCATATTCCGATGGAGGCTGTAGTGGCTCAGATCGCTGCAATTATTCTTCATTTTAGGGCACCAGAGCAGATACACAAGATTCGACTTGTGAGGGAGGAGCTGATTGACAAAGATATCCCTTGGGGATACTTTGATCAAGCTTCACAAGCTCGTCAATTGAGCTGTGGCGAGGGTGGAGTCTTCTACAAATCTGAGGACCATTTTTTCCATTTCTCGGCTGGTTTAGGGAGGGGATCAAATAACTATGCTGAATTAATGGCACTCAGGCTGCTGCTTTTATTTACATTGGAACAGGGCTGTTTGTATTTACAAGTCTTTGGTGACTCGATGCTTGTCATTGAATGGGCAAAAGAGAATGTTCAGTGCCATGTGATGATACTTATACCTATTCTAGAGGAGGTGATCCGCTTAAAACAACAGTTTAATCATATTTCCTTTACACATGTTTATAGGGAACGGAATAGGGTGGCCGATCAGCTATCCAAGGAAGCAACGCTGTGGCATATGGACTTGGGTATATGGAGGATCACTACTTACTCTCATGAGGGTTCCTATAACCATTACCATAGGCCTTTTCATGAATCAGCCTTGGATTAGTTTTGATTTTTGGCACAGCATTTGTTACTGGTAAATTTTGGCGGAGATTTCCATAGTATTCTATTGATTTTATTTCAGTATGGGACATGTTTATGCTCATAAGTGATAGCACTTATATATTTTTCGGTGATGTTATAAAGCTGATAGCTTTCGACTACTATCAGTTTACTCTGGTTTTTCATTTTTGAGACACACTTTTCTGATGTGATAAACAGTCTGGGACAGTTTAGTACGGATGCATATTGATGCTCTGGGACAACGGTATGGGATAGTTTGAATTTTATGAGATAGTCAATTGTGACAATGTAGGGATCCTTGTGATCCGCTTACATGTGCAAATGTAATTTTGTTCTACTTTGAAATAAAATTACAATTTTTTCCGAGGAAAAAAAAATACACATGACTTCTATTTTTTTTGTATATCGTACTTAGTAATGGTTTATTTTATTTTTTGTCTATATCGTACATTTTTAGCATGGTTTATAATTATTGGTGAATTATTATTTTTTCATACAGTTGGTCAAGAGTGGGAGGCTCTACATTTATACATTGCACACAATCTTGATTGGATGGATGCATGGATTCAAAGATGTACACAACATTATGGAAGGTTATCATGGGAAGGGTGTCTACGTTGGTTAAAAGAGCTCATCTTTATCAATATACTAATATTACGTAGAGGGAAATTAACTTAGCATATGGTTTGAAAGATAAACATGCAAGAATATTAACTTTTGTTTTATCTTATTAATGTGTTTGGTGTGTTTCTTTTCTTCACGAGATACTTTCCAAGTTATATTAATATGTTTATTAATTGATAATGCATTTTTATGTGTTTTGTATATTGCAGTTGAAACACCACAAGGCTATGTGGTGCAATGGTCATAAATTTCACATTAAAAAGTTGGATGAAAAGAGGAAAACTTCTTATTGCCAGATAAGTGCAGTCTTCCAAGTCATTAATGTTTCCTCTAGGAGTGGCAGACATCCAAAAGAATGTGAAAATAGATACTATGGGTGTTTGGATGATATACTTGAGTGTGACTTTGGATCCTTCAAATTAGTTTTGTTTGACATCAAATGTTATAGGTTACAAATGAATGAGCGTGATCCTAAGAGAATTGTTTTTGAACATAATAATGGATTTACCATGGTTAATACAATGATGGTTGAGCCAGGAACATAGTGTTATGTTCTTCCAATCCAATGTGAATATGTCTTTTAATCAGAGGTTCCAAGTAAAGCAGGTTGGCCATTTGTTGTTAGATATGATCCAACAGGAAGGCTTGTAAAGCATCATGTACATGAAGAAGTACTCGACATTGGAGAAGAATATGATGTAGAGGTCAAGCAGGATGTTGCAAATGTGTCAGATGAAGAACCTGAAGAAGTTGAACCAAACGTGGGAGACAATGTTCGTGATGATGATGTTCAGGATGATACTATTGAAAGTGACATTGATGACGATATTGATATGGTTAATCCTTCGATCATTGATTCTGAACTAGATGATATGCCAAAAATACTTTCTTTCATTTTTTTTTCTTATATAATAAGTTTTATCTTAATTTTAATTTGTTATGATTCTGAAAGGATTATTTAAATAAATCAAGATTAATAAAAATCATCTCAAAATTACATCAATTATAAATATTATTTTATAAACACATTTTTCTACATAAGACTTTAAATTAAAACAATAAATAAATAGTATAGATATTAAACTTAAGTATATTTAGATATATAATATATTTTTCTAATTTCAACATAAACATTTTACAAAGTTTAAAACACTTAGTAATTTTACTAATTTGTTTGTTTATTTATTGATTGATTGATTTTTTTAGTTTTTAAAACATTATTTCTATATTAAAAAATCATATTTGAAAAGTAAATTTAATGATATTGAGTAATAATACATATTTATTATTTTGTAATCTAGTCAAATCCATCTAGTCAAAACTATTTAACATCAACTTCCCAAAATTAATTTATATAATTAATTTATGAACTTAAATTTTAGCTTTTTAGACTTTAAAAGATTAATTTTTAAAAATATTATTATAAATTTAATTAATTCTATACTAACTATATATTTACTAAAACTACCAACACAATTAACAATTATATAGTAACTATATTTATTAATTCTAGATTTTAAAATATTCATTTAACAAAGAAATAAGTTATTCTATATTAACTATATTTACTAAGAACACTAACAACTTATATATAAACATCGCTTATTGTAGGTGGTGTGAATCCTGGTATATTTTTCCATTTATAATACTGCAATTTGTGAAAATTTGGGGAACCAATAAGCATGAATTATAATTCTAATATCTTTTTTATTCGAAAAAAATCTAATATAATGGTCTCTTTGCAAATTTCTAGAACAATTTCGATAGAATGCTTCTCATAATGATAGAATGCTTTTATTTGGTTATTAGCAATATTATATTTTCTTTATTATTCTATACACCTAATGCTACTTTTCATAGATTAATAGGTTTTTTAATGTCAGTTTATTGTTATTGTATACATTAAGCATTTTTTAACTTTCCACCTTTTTTCAATCTATTTTCAATTTCTCTATATTTTATTTATTTATTTCCTTATTTAATAATAGCATATTGACTCTAGTTCTATTTTTAAATAGTAAATTGACTCCAATTCTATTTTTAAATGAGTAGTCTAAATTTTAGGTGTTTTGGATATCCTATGTGTTTTTTTCCAACTTATATTGAACAAAATAGGATAGAAAAATTTGAGAAATTCTTGAAAAACGATATGACATATCTCAATCTTAATAATTGCTCTATTAATTTTGTGGTTAGACAACCATCACTACAACTACAACCATCTTGGGCTCCTACAATCATACCACTTATTTGATTTTAGAATTAAATTGGCGAATTAACCCATGATGTTAAATATTGGTAAAATTTTATAGGTAATAAAGATATGAAAATAACAATTACTTAAAAACAACATACTAATCTCTAAACCACATGGTAGAAATTGAGTTAGCAAAATTCCACCATTTGTAAACAAGTTTTGTTACTATATCTAATGTAAAATATTTTAAAATTATATATTTATTATTTTATAAACTATTCAATTTTAAATTATTAAATTCAAAGTTCATTACTCCTATCTAATTAAGGAATGCAATTGAATTTTATCTTATCGAGTTCTAAACCAATGAACAAACATTAGTTTATTGATCTCACCAATGCAAAATACACTTAACAAATTAACAATTTTTTTAATAGCTATATAACATTGAACTAGTTAAAATTGAAGTAATTTAAAACTATAAACTATTTAACAAACAAGTAAATGCTTCCATCCCTAAGCTAACTTAGCTTATTATTACTTTTTCCAAACTTTTCTTAAGCAGCAGGTACTAAGCGACTTTGTTGCTTATTCCACTTGTTTATATATGGATTGGATGAGGTTTGAGTTTTAATACACTGGTTGAACTATTAAATTGTGCTGCTAACCTTGCCATTCAATCACTCCAGGAGTTTGGGAACTCCAAAGTCATTATTGAATAGGCTTCTAGATCTCCAAGCATACAAATATTCGCTTTGCAACACTGATTAACTCTACTATGAACTCTTTCTTTGATATCTCTTTTATACAAATATAAAAGAATATTAACTATGAAGTTGACGGGCTCTCTAAAAAAGAATTAGACCTTTATGTTGGTTCCTTGTTGTTAAAGGAGTATAGGAGCAATTCACTCCACTCTTATGGATCTGTAGTTTTTTACAAGCTTGGTTATTTATGGTATTGTTCAGGAGGCCCCTAGATATTGTCTTAGAACAATGTTTTGATTTGAACAGTTCATGCATTTTCTAAGTATGTTGTATAATAGCTTCCCTATATTCTGTTATATTCCCTATTTTAATGAATTTTGTCAATGTTATATAAATAAGAAGTTTATTAATGATAAACTATTTCTATAATTTTATTTTAGGAAGGAGGATCTTATGTAAATATATTGGTTTCTTTGATTTTGACATGTTTTGATGAATATCAAGAAACAATTATGTTTTTGTGTGAAAAAAGTTTTGAGTAATATTTTTGGGAAACCATTTCATGTGTACACCCTAATGCTTTGTAGCTATGTTGTTGACCACCATAGCTGTCATAATTCAGTATGTACTATTTCACTTTAAAAACAAATAGGAATCATTTTAACCATGTAAACGTTGTCAAACCTTTGTAATGAAACTGGAAAAAGAGTTGGGTCCATTTAAAAGTAATGTGCCATTACCAAGATAGCTTCTAAAATGCATTCACAGACTTATATTGTTATGAAATACAATCCTTTAAAACTAGACGTGTTTATATATATTATGTAATAACATTTATTTCTTGGAAGTTGGATGCTCTACCATGAATGTGTATATATACAAAACAATCAAAATGGAGAAACCAAGAAAAACAAATATGTAATTGCAAAATCAGTTCATTATTGGAATATTGCGGTTAGAAAGCCTATGGATGGATGGGAGATGCAGAAAAATGGAGCTTCGTGCAGGCCTCTAGTAGCTCACTCTTTATAATGATGCGGCAAGTTATGCAAGGAACTGCGATGTTTGTCAACACATTGGAAAACCATCGCGATCGGATGAGATGCCACTTGTACCCCAGGTAACTTTGCAACCTTTTGATAAATGGGCAGTAGACTTTGTGGGTCCGATCAACCCACCCTGGAAAAAAACTAGTGCACACTACATCATCACTGTGACGAACTATCTGACGAGATGGGCCGAGGCTACACCAATTGTGGACTGTACTGCTGCGACGGTGGATAGATTTATGTTTGAGAATATCGTGATGCGGTTTGGGTGCCCGAGAATACTGATGAGTGACCAAGGTAGTCATTTTATTAACCACACAGTACGAGCCTTGATAGAATAATTGCAGGTTCAGCACAAGAAAATTACACCATACCATCCACAAGCGAACAGGACGGTGGAGGCCTTCAACAAGATATTGAAGCATGCACTAACAAAGGTATGCAACAGTAATCAAGATGACTGGGATATGAATATTCCTGCAATGTTGTGGGCCTATCACACCACATGCACGATACTGATGGGGAAAACATCATTGAAAATAGTTTATGGGAAAGAGGCAATGATGCCTATGGAATACATCATTCCCATCCTATGCATGTCACTGCAACTGGAATGGATGATGATGCTACGCTAGAGGAGCGCATGGAGGAACTGATACAGCTGGACAAAGACCATTTCATTGCGGGTTTCCACTAGCGCATTGAGAAAGATCGACAGAAGGCATGGAATGATTGCCACATAAAGACAAAACAATTTCAGCAAGTAGATTTGGTGTTGTTATATGATAGAAAATTCTTGAAGCATCCAAGTAAGCTACAAATTCACTATCTTGGACCATATCTTGTCAATTATATTACCTCTACAGGTGCAGTTCAATTACAATAGTTAGATGGAGCGGTAGTACCAAAGCTTGTGAACGACAACCGCTTGAAGCCCTACCAGATGGGGGAAGGACCATGCAATTCCTGAAGCACTGCGCTATAAAAAAAGAGACAGAAGAGAGAAGAGGGATAGCTGGGAAGAGGAAGGATATGCCTACGAGCAAGGACCATGCAAGGTTAGGGGATAGGCGACTCAACACTTCAAGAGAATGAGATAGGGGCTACACCAAGATGGGTCTATGCCAAGAGAATGTGGTTGCATGCCAGGATGGGGCTACGTCAAGAGAATGCAGTTGCATGCTAGGATAAGGCTGTGCTAAGAGAATGAGGTTGCGCGCCAGGATGGAGCTGCGCCAAGAGAATGAGATTGCATGCCTGGATAAGGATGCACCACAAGAAAGGGACTACACCCGAGAACGACAAGGTGCTGCGCGGCAGGAGGTCATCGTGTAAGAGTGAGTGGCAAGCAGTATATGGAAGATACCGTGACAGTGACTGGACATCACATCAATACTCAATAATAACTGACAAAGAGGTAAATGACGGCACGGTTGAATTCACGTCTCATGATTTAAGATCCAAGAGGAGGGGTGGTAGAATTGGTGGCATATTTGGCACATAACTAAATAATTTTGTCATAATGATGCACCTGATTGATTCATGATGAAATATGAGATGAAGATGGTGTTATAAGCAGAGGGGCAGTAGCCGAGCAAATACCATTAGGCAATACTACACTGTGCAAAGTTGCAGGAGGGCTAGGACAAGTAGTTGAAGAAATCTCCGTTGTGTGAGGCAGCGACCATCTAAGGGATGATGCAGGATACCCTTGATATGGGGTAGAATGTGAGTGTGAACGCTGTTTCAGTAGATATTGATGAAGAAGTTGCAAGTGTGTGGGTTAGTTTGCCCAAGATGGAAGTATATGACAAATTTGTCCTTGGCTATATTTCTCCTAGTTGGTTTGAGGTGTAGAATAAGATACCCACAAGGAATCCGTATGGGACCAGAGTTCATTCCCCACTTGACAAAGTCTATAGGAACAGGGAACCAGATCGACTTCAGGTAGCGCGGGATGAGCTTGAGTGTAAGGAAGGACAAGAGTGCGGAAGTCGGACTGGCTCTAGAATTTGCAGCTGCAGAAAATTGTCAGTGAGTTAGACGCTTCTCGAAGGGCAACAAAAAATGAAGAATGATGTAGTATTCATAGATCCCGGAGCATGATGGCACTGACAGACACAAAAGTTGCAAAGGTTGGGAGGAGGTAGTTGCATCCAACTACACAATTTGGAAAATTCATAAAAGTAGCACACAACTACCTGCGATAATTTTTCTACCCTTTAGGTTGTTGAGTACGCTATGTCAAGTGACGTGACTCTAGGATGAGCGACAATACTGTGTTGGGGGCCTGTTGGCAAGGGGCTGGAGATAAGTGAGTTGTGTCACACCTATAATGTTACGCATACTCACGCGATGCCACACAAGATAAAGATGGCGCAATAGGCAGAAAACAATCCACTTTCTATGTTTTCATGTCACTATTTGTACTTATTGACCATTTCTTTCGAATATTGGTCCTTAGTGGTTAATTTAGTTAGAAGTTTGTTAGAAGTTAGTTAGAAATCGACCTTGAATGTAAAGGAGAAAGCCTATAAATAAAATAATTATGCATGTAAGAGGATATAGAGAGCAATGCAAAGATAGAGAGTGAATATTGGGGTTTGAAGGATTACTGTTTTTGTTTTATCTGTGATTCATTCCGCGGAAATAATATAATCTGATGTGGGTTGAACTAAACTCGATGTTGCATTTTTATCTTTTTCCCGTTTTACACTGCTATGATTCTGATTATAAATGATTAATGAATGGATGTGCATATGAAAGGGTAATGCAACGTTATATGCTTATGGATACTGTCATCTTTTAGATCTCTTTCCCTTCTGGTATATTTCCTGAAATGACAAAGATTGTGACATACTGAATGGTTTGATTTTGAGCAAGCAAGTAGATTAGATCTGGGAATCGAGCTAATGTATGTCCGATGCCCGAAGCCCTCCTCTATACTGCGAAAACATGGTTTCGACAGCTCTCCCTCGAACATCTTGGGTGAGACCTCATCTGCTCTGCGGGTGTTGCTGGATAGGTTAAACCCTATCTGGGCCGATGCTTAGGGAGATCACTGAGTATTGAGCGTCGATAGAGTGGAACCCCTGTCAACTGGGTTTTGTTGGTTCGGGATTGCGCCAACAAAGATATCATTCGAAAACCATGTTGATTTACTCTCAGATTCTCTCATAAACTGTTAAAACAACTTATTTGGTTCAAATGGGCTCCAATGAAAGCATGAATGATGAAGAACCTTCCATTAAATGTAACTCACATGTCGTCAATTTCCAACAAAATAATTTCGTTACAAACTGTAACTTTTCAGATGCATATCTCTTGTTATTTATTCTAGTTTTGTTGACCTAGCTATTCATGTTGATGGTCTTGTGGCATTGGAATATCTTCCCCAATTACGTATTAGCTGGCATACTAGCCATCATGATGCAAGTGGTTTAATACAAATTCATTAAGGTTCAGTAGTAAAGGCATGCAGGATCTAAGAATATGTTTGAAGATGCATCTAAGAAGAGAAAATGGAGTTGTGATTCATGAAATTCTAAACATGGTGATGAGACTGGTGACGAAGAACATAAATTGAAACTATGAAGTAATGGTATTGAGCTTCAAGCTAAGTCTCCACTGCCTCCAAAAGGGAAGCAATGTTTAGACCTTTAGGTTTTGGGTAAAATACGAACAATTCTATGATATATAGATGTAATAGTAACAAAAATAAGTATGTATATTAATCTGCAATGTGATTAATAAGAAAATGGAACAATTGGGTTGGGATAGGTTGCGGGACCATACCCCTAATTAGGGATGTGGGTAGATGCATGTCTGCATGGAAAGCAAAGGCTCATGGGATTCTTTATGAACGATGTGTCATTGAATTCAACTTCAGGTTTATTTAATTATGTTAGTTTTTTTATTACAAATTGTGTTTCTCTTTTATTAATGGTTTGTTTTGTTGGTTATTAAATTGATGAATGGTTGCACATAGAGAAAATATATTATTACAATTCAACCACAAATTTAAAGACTTGGCATGTTCCAAGAGAAGAAAGTCACCCTATGTAGCAAGGTAATTTTTAGTGGAGAAATTTCGCCAATTGGCTATTTTTTTGGGTTTTTTTCAAAAAATAAATTTGCTTTTTATAATCTAATATCGTCTATGTTTACATAAAATATGTTTTTTAATCATAGTATTCACCAAAATTTACACATTTCAGTGTTAATTGTATGTTTCATATTTAATATTAGCCTACCTATCTATAAACATGTTTTTTTCAATCCAAAACAATGGCCTAGAATACTATACTCAAGTATAATATTAGAATCCTTAAAAAGTACCCTTACAGTTGGACTTCCAAATGAATCTTCAAGAAAAAGTTCAGATATGGAAGTAGAAATAGAAAAAAGAGCTTGCAGCTGGAAGGAAAATATTTCCTCGCCTCTTTGATGAAAACAAAGGAGTGATGATTGCAGTGGCATATGCACAGTGTCACATGTTTCTTTGATGAAAATAAAGGAGTGATGATTGTAGTGGCATCTGCACAGTGTCACATGTTTATGAAGCTTTATACAGATTTTCCTTCATGTTTTACCTCCATGTTTATGACCGTTGCAGTTATCTATTGCATAAGATGGTCTTCACAAATATATCGAACACAAATATAAAGAATGCTTAAATATTCTTTTTCATTATTGTTATGCTACTATTATTTTTTCCTAGGCGGAGGTAAAATAAATAAGATTTATCAATTAAAATAAGAAGATGAAAGACCTACTTACTTCTGGACCGTTTCCTTAAACTTACCCTCATCTAGAAATTGGGGATTGAAAAACATGAGTTCTCTTCAAAGAGAAGACATGGCCGAAAATTTTGGCACCCACCATATTTAACCTTTTCCCTCTGTTCGCATGATGAGAAAATCCCATGTTCATTATTCCCTCAGTCAGTGTGCTAAGAAAACCTCATGTTCATTATTTCCAGCCTCAGGATCCTTATGCAGCATTTATTTTACACATATATATGAAGGCTCCCCAAACTGGCCAACGTCTGAAGCTCAAAAATATTCTACGACATAGATCTCAGGAAATAAATGCCAATAAGGTCGATCCCAGAGCTAAATTGCTTCGGTAGTAGAAAATCATCGTTCGAAAACCTTGTAAGCGGAAATGGCCTGAGCAAGGCAATCTAAATAGAAACAAAATAAAACATGAGAAAAAAGTACATATATTGTTTAAACTATAAAATAAATGCCAAACTTGAAACTATTCTGAAATCTCCATGCCAGAAATGCCACATCCCACGACGAGCACATTCTGATCACTATGAGCCATTAGGAAATCCAATGTTTCTATGTAACATCCATTCACTCTTCTCTCTCTAGAAATAACATATTCAACGTGTACGTTGATCCAAAATCCCATTACTAAAATCCAATGAAGTTCAATGCATGCACATCCCAACAATTATTTTCATCTCAACATTCAATTTCCTTGCACGATTCAAGAATTAAAGCCGTTTATATCTTCCACGCATAGACATATAGACCACCCGCTACTTTTGGCATGTACCAGACCTCACCGGACCATCGTACCTTATAACGTTCCTATCCTGAACTATACCAGATTTTACCATCCCATACCTCACTGGATAAGCCTGGTACAAGCCCATACCTTATTATAACCAACGTCTTGAGTCTGTAACAAAATTCAAAAAAAATTCCCTTCACCTCTAAACAGATAGGATTCCTTTATCCATTCAACCTCCATCCAGAATCCAGGAAGGTATTTTAAGCCATTAACAACAAGACAAGAATCTACCACCTTGGAACCCTTGACCCTGTAACGTTTTTCCAAGTCCACCAAGTCCTCAAGCCTGGAGCCAAGAGCTTTGTTACCAGGGGACTTAGACTGTTTAATTGGAACCTTTTGCCATAACCCTTTCACCATTCATCGTGGGCCCCATTTTTCCAGGACACTTAGACCTTTATCCTTCATTATCAACATCACCAAGTAGAAGAAGAAGAGGTCGGATCCAATAGTGGATGTTTTGATTGCCATTGGCAGGGGAAGAAAAGAAAACAACCTACACAATGTAACTTTATCTACACCTGTAGGAACTGTCACAACACAGAAAATACCATAGAAAACCTAACCAATTAACTTAAAATCAACACTAAAGGGTGCAACCCTTTAGTTGCACCTGTAGCAACTGCCACAACAGAGAAAATCCCATAGAAAAACACACTTAAAAACTGGAAATCAACATTGACGGACCAGTGCACAAATATGGCCCTCAAAATACAACATTCCCAAAGCTTATTAAAAACCCCCACAACATGAAATCCCACCATGCAATTCCGATGCAAAACCATGAGACCTTCACAACAGATTACTCTAATACCGCCATTATAAGGAAACCACGACACAACCCAAATTTTGGCCACAATTCATTCCATTTTCTCAGACTCAAATATAGTATGAATCTATGGAAATTTAGACATGTTATTTGGTTCTATCACCTTCTCCAAGCAAGCTCGTCCTCGAAGATCAGAGCACCCGTCAAAAAACACACAGGAACCTGAAAAAATGCCACCATTTGATACGTTGTGTTTTTTTAAATATTATTTTTTATATTCATTTTATATATTTTCGTTATTTGTGATTTTATTACTATCCATTCCCCAAAAGATACCTTAAATTATTATTTGGTTGACTTCATTCTAATTAATCTAAAAATCATGTTGTGAAAAAAAAAACCTTCTAAAGTAAAAATGTTAACTTATTTTCACTTTTTTCATCTTGCTACCATGAATCTTAAAAAAAAACCCTTCTAAAATAAAAATGTTAGCTTATTTTCACTTTTTCCATCTTACTACCATGAATCTTATTTGGTTCTAGCACCTTCTCCGAGCAGTCTCATCCTCTCATATTAGAGCGCCCCTAAAACACAGGAACCTGAAAAAAATGCCCCCATTTGATACCTTGTGTTTTTTTAATATTATTTTATAGATTCATTTTATTTATTTATTTATATGTTTTTCTTATTTGTCCTTTTATTACTATCCATTCCTCAAAACATACCTTAAATTATTATTGGGTTAACTTAATTCTAATTAATCTAAAAATCATGTTATGAAAAAAAAACCTCCTTCTATAGTAAAAATGTTATCTTATTTTCACTTTTTCCATCTAATTACCATAAATCCATGCTTTGGTGCATTTATTCCATGCATGTCATTATAACAAAACTATTTTATTTCATTTTCATGTTGTTCTAGTATTACATGTAGCATTTTGAAAATGAATTTGTTGTGGTCACCAAGTAGCTCATTGGCAGGTCACTCCATATTTTTCCCATACAAGTCATGGGTCGTGTTACTAGTGGAAGGTTATCATTCAACTACCAAGACATTCTTCATAAGGCATTCTTACAAAAAATACAGGAATGCTTCACCAAGGCACTTACCACTAAGGAAATTTTCTTCAAAAGAGATTTTCACGAAGGAACTTAACTAAGATGGCCTTCATTACTACAACAAGTATGCACAACATCACACCCTTATCATCTAAAACATCCACCATAACAAATTCACCTATACTTGACTATGTCCATGTGTTGGTTACTTAGGGCATCATCCTCTTGGATAAGTCATGACTTTAAATGTCAATTTCCACCACAAGATATTAAGACCATTGTCACTTCATCATTCCAAATCTTATACTTCCAATACCCCCTACATTTCCCTTCACTATCATGTTCTATTCCATAGGAAAGCACCCCACAATCATGCATCATGGCTCACCTCAACGATATGTCTACAAGCACATGGCTCACGTCAACGAGATGTCTACATGCACATGGCTAAGGTGAGCATCCAAATTCTCTCCAATTTTCCTCATCCTACAAGAAGACTAAAGGGATGCCCATATTTTTGATAGGAGAAAACAAGATGCCTTACATTCTCCCCCACTTAAGGCTATTTTGTCTCAATAAATCCTTCAAGAACCCACTTGCTTCATCTAATTAATAATTTCGTTGCTTAAAATTGTCTTCAATAAACAAGCACTTCATCCATTTACTTCAACCTTCACATTATGTCGCTACCAAAAATTTTGTTTGCAATTGTGCCAAGATCAAATTACTCACACCTCAATATGCCTTTGGCTTTCATGACTAAGGCAAGAGGTAACTAATTAAAAATATCACTTATTCTAATGAAAGTGCATCTTTTCCAAGTTCCTATTAAACTTAAGTTCTTGTTACCACCTCTTCCACACATTGCCACACTAATCCTTGAAGATCCTTCAACCAATTTCCACCACAAAGTCACCCCATTGACTGAAAGACTCTAGATTTTCATGGTCACCCTTCAAAGAAACCTAGATAAATGAGGTATTGTTTATGAATAGACAAAAATAGAAAAGGCAGGGAATAGTTATAACATTGATGATATCAGCATCATTGTTGGGTCCTGTGGAACATGAACCTAGGGCAATGTGATCTACACCAGACCAAAGTGGGAAAATTTCAATCTCCATTATTAAGTATATAATAGCATGCCTCTTATGTAGGCATACATAAATCTTTACAATATTACTAATAAAAATTAATGACGGTTTGGAAAAATAGTTTATCGTAAAAAATAGGTCCTAGAAAATTGCCTGCTAATTGTTTGATATGGTTTGTTAAAATTTTCAAAAGTATTTTGATGGGTAAAATGCCTGATGATGGGAATATTCCTATCAAATTCCAGCCCTGATTCCAACAATAATTGAACTACTTCCTCCCAATTTGGGTAACGATTTTCTTTAACCACCAATTGAGATAGTAATTGAATTGCTACATCTCACAACAATTTTTTCATCATTACGAGAAAACCAAATAGCTCCTTTGATAAAAATCGAATAGAAGTAACTTTAGGGTTAATCCACTTCAACTCAAGATCCCTTGGAAGTATTCTCCCTAACCATGTTTAAAATCCTTCTTTGCCTCATTATATGTTTCAGTTATTTCCAGCGCAAGCATAATTCAACATACATTGGGAAGCACACCAATGCCCTATGAACAAAACTCTTTCCATCCTCCTCATTATACAACTTCACCAAATCTTTCCAAAGCCTCGTAGAGTTAAGAATATGGTCTATCCCCTTCCTAAAAAATTGTCTCTTGTTTGCATCATCTTATTAAAGATTTGAATCTTGCATCCGTAGATTCATTGAATTTGGGATCACCTTCATGTTGTGTAATGACATCTTTGGCCTCATCTGGAATGTCCAATCTAAAAGCCCCCAACAATACATGTTTATTCTCTCAATGCTCTTCACAACCTGCGATGTTCAATGTAGAGAAACGAATATTAAAAACCCAACATTTTAAACAAAATTTATAAGTATATTGGACTCCACATTTTTTATTCAAAATGGGAGGACCCTTAAACCAGGGATTTGAAGAAAATAAAACCATCCCCTTTTCAAATTAATTAAACCTTAATAAGGGTGATTTCATCATCATAAAGAATAGAAACCTTGAGGGCCTGGGAGAATGTAACCTAGCGACGGGTAGGATTTCAAATGCAACATCTTCAATATTTCAAATGTGTCAGGTGAGGACAAGAGATGCATGTGAATCTAGGTGGATGTTGAGGTTGATCAAGGTAAAGGTCTTCAACTATTGAAGGGATTAATGGAGATATGTTGTTGAGATTGTATTGTTGGAAGAGCTTTAATTGGCACATGGAATAGATTGGTTCAATATATCTCATATAATTTTTCAAAATTAGATATGAAGATATATTGGTGTGGTTTAAAAACTCTACTAATGGAAGCTACATAGTCTGCTTTGGGAATATTTCCATGTTTTCAAACAATTCATATATTGAGCGAAATTGGTGGTGGTCAAAGTTTACAAATCATTCTTGACAACCACAATATTTATGTGGGTGGACCTATTGAACAAATTAATCACATGGGATATTTTAATGAGATGCACATGGAAAGGTACTAGTATGTGTCTTATATGTAAGAGTAAATCAAAGTAAATATAACATTTTCTAGTTAGATGCCATTACTCCATTAAGGCTTAGGAAACATAAAAGTCATTGACTGGTGAAGGGGGGTTTGGGAAGGAAACTCAATTTGAGAAGATTACAAAACCTAGTTGGAGGAAAAGGTGGTTGCTAAACATAATATTGATCCTCTAATAATTTTTTAGGCACTATGGCTAGCTAGGAACAATATGATATTCTATGACCAATTCACATCTCCCTTGCAAGTTTTCTATAATATTTAGCATGCATAATCATCATCATAATCATCGTCATCGATAAGGCCCTAAATTTTTTCCATGAATGTTAGCTCAGGCCATAATAACCATTCCTAGTGCCCATGAAGAGCCTTAGAGTACACTACAGTTTTGACCCAACAACCTACATTTTTGGCATTGAACTCAACTTTGTGTTTCACACACTTCTTATGAGAACCAAGCATCATAAATTTCCTCAAATATCCAATTTGTGAAGTTGAATTTGAGCCAGGATCAATGATTTCATGCTTTTGTCCACCACCACAATTTCCTTGTGGACAATGTATGTTACCACAATGTGTAACGCCGGTTTTTCATGAACAAAAAGTGGTTTCATCACTAAATTCCTTCATATAATGAGAGGTGCACTATGGGTAATGCTCTGTCTTAGTTGAAAAAGAGTGGTGCATGAGTTTTAAAGATAAAAAGAGAAGTTTCACGAAGCTTCTCAAACCTTAGCTTTGTGGAAACCTCATTCCTAGACTCTTGGACCACCCGAGCTTGAGATCAATCCTTGTAGGATATACCCTCCACCTCACCCATGATAATATGAACCTTCCCTATCCTCCCATGGCTATAAATCTTGGCTTATCCCCCATGGGTAAAGGGAGGAATATCATCGGGAGGCATAAGTCTCTTCTTGAGAAGAGACCTCTCAACACTAAGCCTCTTAGTTGTAATTTCTCTCTCTTATTTTATTAATGCAATGAAATTTCCTTTCCCGTGAATTATATTGTGTATTGATCACTTGTTTCTTTGTTGAATTCCTTAGTCATCAACATAGAATTATAGATTACACTTGGTGCTTTGATCTTGTAAGTACTTTGTTGTGTGCTTCTTGTGGGTGAATATGTGGAGATATAGCATTCCAAAATACTCGTACATCACATTGTATGGCAGGTGAAAGAACCCATTTGAATCATCGATCAATCTTAGGGGAATTGCTTCTCATTGTTGTTACTCATTTGTTCTATCATAGAGTATTTAGGGCTAGGGAAACAACTTATATCTGTAGAAGGTGATATTTTTCAATAACAAATCTAGCAATCATATTGGGGACAATGTTCGACATTCTAGTCATTCTTAGTTCTTAGTTTTTTTCTTTTCTTCAAAATTCAATTTCCTCACTCATCAGATCTACTAGTTGTTTAGTTGGATTTGATTTGAGATTTATAAGATCTACATAGATTTGTCCAGATATGCCTTATATGCTTCGTTTCCTTGATTTTAACTATCATTTGATGCCAGTTAATTGAACACTAACATTTTTTTTCTCCTTGTCTCTTGTTTCAGAATTGCAAGAACCACTACACCTGGGCATTTTGCAAAGAGAGGTCGTCTCACATTCTGCAGAGGAAACAAGCAGTGCCACCACACAAATCTTGTGGATAGAGAGTAGTGCCATCGCTCTGTTGTTGTTGGAAAGAATAGGTTCTAGAGAAGTAACTCTCTATTCTCTACCTTCAAGTAGCAGTGTCGGGTAGGTTTTCTAATCCCAACATGATTCTGATACTTGGCTTTTGTATTTTGGTTTTCTGAAGCTGTTTTGGGTTTTTTCTGATAGTTTCATTTCTAAATTGAAATTTGGAAATTTATTTAGGCTTGGCTAGGTTAGACCTCCAACAACTAGTTGAATTGGCTCATGAGCTTCTTGTAGTTTGGTTGAATAAGAGCTTTGGAAAGAAAGTGTAGATCCATACCTCAGAATGTTGTTTAATCAACTTTAAAGAAAATTGATTTGCTTTTAATTTCTTCGTAGTTTAAATTTAAGATTGCTTTCCTTTTTATTTTTGAAAATTGAGAGAAAGGTCTAGGGAAAGCTTAGGGATGAGTTGATAGAGACTTGATTCATCTTGCATACACTCAAGTATTTACATTGTAAGTGCTTCTTATGTTTTATTCCTCTCAAACAAAAAGAAAAGTGTGTTGTGTGCATCTTAGTTTCATTTTTGAAGAAGTTTGAAAAATATGGTGTGTTGACTAGTCATCATTGTCTTTCCTTCGAAAAGAGATCTTGTTATTTTCCTTTTCAAATCTCTTGTTTTTGAAGTCTTGATGTGCTTGCAATTGGTTTGAAGATATAGTTATGTATTTGTTTTCTTAGGGTTTAGTCATTTTAGATAAGTAGTAACCAAACCTCTATCTCTTCCTTAAGTAGGGAATTTTGCGAAAAGTGAAAGAAAAATACTTGCATAAGCATTTTGCATGGTTTTACTTTTATATACTCACCTCATGCATTGACCTAACCAAAAAATATAAAATCAAGAGCTATAGTTAGGTTAAAATTTGTAGAATGGTGTGATAGGTTAGAGATGTGTTCCGATGTCTTTAAGCATAATAGCTGGTGTTATTTTCCTACACTGCATCTCAAGCATCATGTGGTTTTTCCACATACCACTGGTATATAGAAAGACCTTTCATGTACCATTGAGGTATATAGAAAGGTACTTCATGTACTCAGTTGTATATCGGAAGGACCTTATCGAATGATTGTGCATAAGAAAACACTACTATGGAGCGGATCTCCCATGTACCTTATGTATATTGGGAGACACTTTTAGGAATCCTGAGACCATCTGAGCATAGCCCTTTAACCATCATATCACCGCAACACATCAAGAAAAACACTTGGGGAGACTACTACGCACATGTCATCCAAGTAGTTGAG
This sequence comes from Pseudotsuga menziesii, assembly GCA_001517045.1. NCBI lineage: Eukaryota > Viridiplantae > Streptophyta > Pinopsida > Pinales > Pinaceae > Pseudotsuga > Pseudotsuga menziesii. Next base: position 187,484 of record LPNX010833950.1, read on the forward strand.
TGTTTAAGTAAGGGTACGGTCTCAATATTCCTTGTCATGTTTCACTGTTGGACCCTGCAGTATATCATGCATTTTGGTGGTTTGAAAATCCTCTGAGGATCCTGACTTTTTACCACTCCTATCACAAGTTCTGATTGTTTCTTTAGCTTGAGTAGCATTTGATTTTCATGACTAGATAGGGTTTCTTCTTTTTGAGATCAGTTTAATTTTTGCAAGCTGGATAATTTTACATGGAGGAGGTCCTGTCGGTTACAATAGTTATCCACAAAAATCCTTTGAATCCACTGGCTCAACCTCCCATGGAAAGAAACATGGAGAATAATTTTCAGGTAGGTAGCGCTTCTATGCTTGAACTAGAAGGAGTTCCAGTTGAAGAGGAAGGAGTTGAATCTCCTCTTCCCAATGCTCCTGTGATGGAACTATAAATACCAACACTACTGGATAAACTCTCCTCTCAAAACAAATCCTTTGTCATTCTAGTCATTCAAAACACTTGGGGAGACTACTACACACATGTCATCCAAGTAGTTGAGTGTTTAAGTAAGGGTACGGTCCCAATATTCCTTGTCATGTTTCATTGTTGGACCCTGTGGTATATCATGCATTGTGGTGGTTTGACAATCCTCTGAGGATCCTGAATTTTTACCACTCCTATCACAAGTTCTGATTGTTTCTTTAGCTTGAGTAGCATTTGATTTTCTTGACTAGATAGGGTTTCTTCTTTTTTAGATCAGTTTAATTTTTGCAAGATGGATAATTTTCCATGGAGGAGGTCCTGTCGGTTACAATGGTTATCAACAAAAATCCTTTGAATCCACTGGCTCAACCTCCCATGGAAAGAAACATGGAGAATAATTTTGAGGTACTGTTGTAATCCTACAGATCACATAAGGTTACCAATAATACATATAACAATATACACAGATGCAAGAGACAAGAACTGATAACAAGAACAGAATATCTTAT
>LPNX010833978.1:0-110278 GCA_001517045.1 Pseudotsuga menziesii
CTCGTGTACGGTTGGTTAAACTCAGATTGACTAACTCGAATGATGTGAACAGCAGATTGATTTATGTAGACATATTGATTGCTACAGCTAGATCAGACAAATTGATTGGTACAGCTAGATTGCATAGATTGATTGTACAAGATGATGAACAGTGTGGCACAGTTGTGATGAGCAGTGAATGAGCAGTGAACAATTGATCAGTAGTGAATGTGAGCAGTGAACAATTGATGAGCAGTGGTCAGCAGTGACAGTGGTTGAGCAGTGTGGTGCAGTGTGGTACAGGTGTAGGATAGCAGGTCCGCAGGATCAGTGCAGTTTGTGGTTCAGTAGTTCAGTTTCTATCTTCATATAAGGGTGGCAGGACGGGGCAAGGAAAGGAGGTCGTAGCCTCCTTCCGGTGGAAGCTGGAAAACTAGGGAGTGGCAGCTTCTTTCAGGTCGTAGCCTGTAAATCAAGGGGGTCGTAGCCTCCTTCCAGTTGAAGCTGGAGAAATTGAAGTCTTTGTAATAAGGGGGTGTTGCCTCCTTCCAGTTATTTCTGGAAAACTATTTTAAAAAGGCTTCCGTGGTTTTCCCCCCAGGACTTGGGTTTCCACGTAAAAATCTTGTGTACTGTGTTGCTATGCTTTCTATGTGATGTTGATGATATGATAATGATAACAATGTTGATGGTCATATAATGATAATGTGACAATGCATAATATTGAATAAGTTGTTGATTATAAAAGTTGAAAAAGTAATAAAGATTGCACACACTGATTCACCCCCCCTCTCAGTGTCTACAGTCTTCACAAACACTAGGCCAGATGTGAGTCACATTCGCATATTTGGCGGTGTCTGCTATTGTCATGTTCATGCTAACACTAGGAAGAAGCTGGACCTTTCTGGAGAGAAGGGGTTACTTGTTGGTTATAGCAAGACTTCGAAGGCATATAGAGTTTACATTCATGCTCGCAAGAGGATCATTGTGAGAAGGGATATCCATTTCGATGAGGACAGGTGCTTGTGGAGATCTATGGACTTATCAGCAGAGCAACAGCCAGCACAGGATTCGAGGGTCAAGTCAGAGGAGCCATATGTATAGATACAGGTACAGACACAGGGCTCAACTTCTTATACTGTCTCTCGGTACCAAGCAAGTCTCCTTTTGGAAGGAGGAACTTCAATTAGTTCTTCTAGTGAACTTTCAATGTTCTCAGGAACATCTGGAACTTGAAACTCTGAATTTCTATATCGGGAAACTTAAGTGGAGTAATTGTATCTTCCGATGAAAGCTCTAGTGTTTTACGAAACACCGCTTCCTGATGGAAGATCACATCTCTGCTAACCTCAATGTGCCTCTGTCCAGGTATATATACTCGATAAGCCTTCAAGCAATCACTGTACCCAACAAAGATACCTTTCTTACCGAAGAGCTCTAGCTTAGCCCTCTTTTCTTTTGGCACATGAACATACACAGGAGTACCGAATATCCTCATGTAATCAACTGCAGGTTTCTTCTTGGTGAAGACTTCTTCAGGAGTCTTCTCACCCAAGATAGCATGTGGGCTTTTGTTCTGAATGTATACTACAGTTTTGGTAGCTTCAGCCCATAAAGACAAAGGAAGATCTAGATCAGTGATCATGGCTTTAGCAACCTCACAGATCGTTCTATTCTTCCTTTCTGCAACCCTATTCTGCTGGGGGTTGTAAGGCACTGCCAACTCTTTCTTGATTCCTGCTTCTCGACAAAAATCATCAAACTCATTAGATTCATACTCACCTCCTTTACCTGATCTCAAGATACAGATGTGCTTGCCAGTCGTATTTTCAATCAGTGTCTTGAACTCTTTGAACCTGTCAAAGGTTTCACTCTTGGCCTTAAGGAAGTAAATCCAAGACTTCCGAGAGTAGTCATCAATAAACAAGACATAATATAAACACCCACTCAAGGAGGGTGAGGACATGGGCCCACAAATGTCAGAATAAATCAAATCCAAAATACCTTTAGGTCTACTCTTGCTTCTGGGAAAGGATTTCTTAGTGATCTTACCTAGAGCACATCCTTTACAGGATTCCTTCATGTTTTGGAGAAACTTCTGGCATACCTGTGACCATCTTCTGCAATCCTGGGAGAGCTATGTAGTGAAGGTGTCCAAACCTTCTATGCCCAAGTTCACAAGGATCAACTGAGTGATGTACCAAAGCATGAGTGGAAACTTTGGAGGCCTTGTAGAGGTCTCCCTCTCAAGCCCCAATCTGAACTGCTGAGTCTAGATCTATGTCTTTTGCCCATAAAAAGACCTTATTGTCCATAAAGAGGACTCTATGGCCCTTGTCTTCTAAACCAACAACAGATAGAAGATTTTTCTTTAAACCAGGAATATAAAGAATATCATCAACATGAAGAACCGTACCTGAGTCAAGTTGAAGTGAAGTTGAGCCAACTCCTTCAATCTTGTAAGTGGAGTCATCTCCAAGTTCTACCTGAGAGGTGAACTTTTTCTTTCTGTAACTGGTGAGGGTACCACAGTTACCTGTCATGTGCCTGGAGGCACCATTGTCCACCAACCAAGAAGTGGAGCAAGCTGAGAAAGAACCAGTTAAAGCATAAATCAAATAGTACTCTCTTCTAGGCTCATCAGTTTTATTAGCCTTGGTTTTCTTCTTCTTCTTTGGTTCTTCATCTTCTTCTTCCTCTGCTTCTGCAGCAGATGCATGAAACCTTCTCTTGGGTTTCTTCTTGTTCTTCCTGCAGTCTTTAGCATAATGTCCAAACTTGTGACAAGTATAACATTCAATCTTAGACATGTCAAAAAACCTACCCTGAGGTTTCTTCCCTTTCTTTTGCCGAGGAAAAGGTTTCTTGAACCTTTTGGTCTTTGCTGCAAGTGCAAGGTTATTCTGCTTGATTACCTTGTCAATGTTCCTTGCTTCTTCTTGTATGCAAGCATGCAAAAGCCTTTCAAAGGTTGGCTAATTTTCTCGTCCACGGACAGATGCCATGAAGGTTTCCCAAGAGCTTGGGAGACCATCATCATCAATAGTAACACCAATAGCTCTGGGCAGGGCCTTAGCTATTGAGCCCTAGATTACTTACTCCGGAGAGAAAAGGGCCTTCTTTAGGCCTTCCCGTGAAATGTAAGAAGAGGGTCGAGCCCTAGATTACTTGCTCCGGAGAGAAAAAACGGACAGCCCGTAAGGAGAGAGAAGAAGAAAAATGGCTACCTGGAAAAAAAAAGAGCTGCCCCAAAAACGAAATGCTGAAGTTGGTTGTCCATGGAGTGCTGAAGATAATTTTCTGATAAAACCCTAGCTGAGGGTTCTCTGAGAGCAGATGCCCTAGGCTGAGGAAAAACAAAACTTCTTCAAGAAAAATAGCAGCTCCACTTGTGAGATCAAAAACTTGTATGTATAATGAGAAGACTTGATCTTCTTTTATAGCCTTTGTTCACCTGTAAGTGGACAAGAATAGGAAAGATAAAAATAATAATATTTTTAATCTTTTCCTAATTTCACTTTCACTTTTACCAAAAGAGTCCTTTTATTTTTCCTTTGACTTTTATAAGAGGTCCTTATTTATTTTGACTTTCACTTGTGGTCATTTTCCTGTGGTCAAAAAGTCTTTATTTATTTTGACTTTTGAATTTGGCCTTTTTCCAAGTGCCCCTGTGGTCATTACCTGTGGTCATTTTTTATTTCAAAAGTACATCATCATAAACCAAGAGAGTTATTAACATTTATCTCACACACTGTGTAACACCTAGATCAGGTACTAAGGTAACTTAACAAAGGGTAGCTAATCCTTGGAGAAGCATACCAAGCCCACAGATCAAGGGTCAAAGTGCAACACACATGCCCAGACCCAGTCTAGGGCTTACAGTGTCTTCATTCTCCAAGAGAATGGCTCCTCAAAACTAAGCTGAGTCTACCCGTCCCATACTGGTCTACATCATGGTCTCGGACCAAATGTCTACTCAACACAAGGTTGAGTCTACCCAGGGCAAAGTTGGGTCTATATCATGGTCCCAGACCAGATATCTACCATTTAGCAAAATGGTCACTCAACACTGGGTTGAGTCTTCGCCGTGGTCCTGGACTAGGTGGTTCCATTCTCCTAAGAGAAGGGCTCTCGACGTTGCTCAGAAAAATCAACAGTGATTAAATGTTGCAGGGTAATATGATATGATCATCAATATGGAATAATTCTTCCGAGTATGATATGATAAGATGGATAAATAATTAATACACATATGGACCATGCAGTATTTAATTAATGGTAATGAGAGAAGCATAGAGAAAGACAATGGATTTGAATTGCCCATACATGCCTCTAAGGAACTCAAAATATAAAAGGCTTCAGTAAAGCCTCGGTTGTAAATAAAGAATGCTTCAGTTAAGTAAAAGAACCTCTCCTTGATTCTTGCAAAGTGTTTGTGCATGGATGGCACTAAATGTAAAGCACTAAAGACAATCTGTTAGACTCCTAAATTGGCGGTCGTGCAATCAGATAATGATTAAGTTCAGTTTAGTCATTTCACATTCAGTTCAATCAAGTTCACATTCAATTCAATCAATTCTCATTCAGTTCAAGTCAGTTCACTTTCAGTTCAAGTCAGTGAACATTCTGTTAAAGCTAATTGAGGAAAGGAGGGTGCATATCTTGTGCATGGTGGAGAATCCTAAGTGCCCACTTGGCACTAGTGCTTAGGAGGGCGCTAATGTTTGCATGGAAGGAGTTCAGTTAAGCTCTTCTTTGTCTATGTGCTATGTAATATTCCCAGGACTATTCTAGAGACCTCCATTCGCTACCATTGTGTATGCTAGGTGTTTTTCCTTGTTATTAATATGCTAGGCATATGGCAAGATCAAGATAGTTATTTTTTGCAGGGTTGCATTGGATCTCTCTTCTCCACTACTGAGGTGATATCTCTTATCAGGCAATCTGCTTATGTGTTGTAAACCATTCTCTACAAATCTATCTATCATACTCAAAGAATGGTTGGGTTTTTTATCCTCCGTGTTTCGAGGGTTTTCCCAGGGTATATCTTGTCTCTCATGGTTGATTGATTTATATGGCTGATTTATGGAGCTGATTTATGAAGTTGATTTATGTGGCTGATATATTTATCAGATTTATATGTCGCTGATATATTCATATGTGATTGATTTATGAGATATGTGCTGAAATTAATTGATAAAAGTTTTAAAGTTCAAGCTTCTCCAATTTTTCTCAAACATTCACAAGTACTATTATAACATGTCTCCGGATTCATCTATGCTGTCAGTTTGTCCCGGTTTTCAGCCGGCAAAAAGTTATGATGATTTTTATTATTTCTGGAGGTTGTATCAACAAAAAAATGGGCTATGAAATTCACTAAGAGAATTGATTTGGCTAGTGAGGTTAAGGAAATAGCTTGGGAATGATTTTCGATGATATGTCATGACTCCTGAGATAATTTTGGGCACTTTTCATGGCACTTCTATGATGTGTGATCATCGTAAACTTCATTTCTTCCTTGGGGCGAAATTGATTAAAATGACCAAAATAAAGACATGTAAATCAAGTTGTATCTTTAAAAATATGTAATGGGGACCCCCTAATGATCCCCCCCATGTCCCCTAAGTGTCAAACTTGCAAAAAGAATGATTTATAATGTTGTAAACAATGGGCTTTATGAGGTAATTTGCCCCCCTCAATTGTATTTGTCTAGTTGATCCATGTGAGTGAGAGATTATAATCTCCACTGTTGATTATAATCATTGTATCTTTTAATCTCAACCATAGATTAAGAAGTTGGTTAGGGATTTGGTGTCTCTCAAAACTATTTAAGAGAGGAGACCCTTCATTGTATCCCATCGAGAATATGGCTCTTTGTTGGAAATAATAATAGAAGATCTTTTGGCTTGTGAAATCTTAGAGAAGTTTGTGACTCTTGTGTTTCTGCGTCTCTTTGGGCATTGGATGTTTATTTTTTATTTTCTCGGCATATTTCTAGTGTGATTTAACTTTGCAAGAGGGCGCACTTGGCAGAGGGCGATTTAGAGGGATGTCTCTCTCTCTTTCTCTCTGAGATATTTTCAAGGGGGTTTTCTTATCGATTTTGCTTCGCATTCAATTCGTATTTCTTTCTTGATCTCTTTTGCAAACATTCTTCTCTCGTTAGATTCAAATCAAACACAAATTTAGTTTCACTTATTGTGTTTGTGTGTCTTTGACAGAAGGGGCACACTAGATAAACCGAATCTTCCAACAAACAAAAAAATAAGCTTCCAAGTTAACAATGTTGGACAAAGGAAAACATCTCATGGCATCTCTCATTTCCTGGTAAGTTAAATTTCTTCCATCTTTTATTTTTCAGCAAATCTTTTCTTGGGCATAAATAAAATAATTAAAAGCCTCATTCTGTAGATCCATAGGTTCTTGTTTGCGGCTGTAAACGAAACTTTAAACCCACCTTGGAAATAATTCAAAACCCTTAGATCTAAATTTTCATGACCATTGGACTCCATTTGACCATCCAAAACATTAGTCTTGCCTCTAGAGATGGGACGCCTTCCTTGTAGAAGTGGGTATCTTTTATTTTGTGAACTAGGTTTTCCTAGTATCATTTTAAATCATCATATTATTCATCTAGCAATTACACTTAGTGCCTAATTTTACTTGATTTCACCCAATTGTTTTGTTATCACATATATAGTAGTCGGGCTACCATATTTTATTTTTCAGATTCCAATACATTTTTCAGCGAGCTCCCTTACATATGAGATGCTAAGATGAGCATTTATGATGGATCATTATTTTATTGATGGACTATAGTACTCTCCCGTGCCATGACCTAGTCTCAAGACACTCAGATTTGAGGACTGATGTAGTCATTTTAGCCATTTGCAAAGCAGTTATTAATGACCAGAGTTGTATCAGTGCTTTATCATTGGACAAATGTTGGTTCAGATGGATTATTTACATGTTTATGACTCGGCTTGTATTATCTGGTGTTATGGTTATCATTGCTCTTATACTCATTCTTGTGACATGTATTAACATTTAGTGTCATGATCTGGCGGTCATATAAATATGTAGACTTGGATGTATTGATATTATGTATTGATGTCCCTACTCAATCCTGGAAGTTCTTGATCTATACTCATTGGTTTTACCCTCCTTAGGGAGAATAGAGGTAGTCATTCTCACCATACTTTGGCTTGCTAGTGTTGGTTTCATTATTTATTGTTTCCACCCATCCATTACCTTCCAGTTATGTTTCTTACCCAACCTACTATTTTGACTTGTGGCATGGAGGACCTTACCCCACTAGAGCCTCTATGATTGGATAAGCTTCCCTGTTTATTTTTGTTTTGGCTTTGAGGTACCTAGGTTGTGTTGGCTAAACCTGAAACAAGTAGCGCTGCCATCAATACAATGTATTTGGAAATGAATATCTTATGAAAAAAGCCCATTCATGAAAAGTAGTGTTTTTAAACATACATGAATGCAAGGCAAGCCTAATGAAATTGGCTTTGAATTACAACGAAATGAATATCTTAGAACATTCATGAAAAGTAGTGTTTTTCAACATACATGAATGCATAAAGCCTAAAATAATAAAAAACCCGTGAAATAAATACACGGACCAAGGCTATGAAAAATCAAAGGCCCAAAAAGCAATGGTTCCTAAAGTTATATCTAAGGATTGCTGGCCTCACTTGTATTGGTTTGGATTGTGAGCATTTGTCAAGGTGAATAAGCACCTCTGAAGTAACTTAGCCATTTGTGAACACTGCCATCCCATGTGTTGTTGCTTGTCCATCATATGCTAGAGTGAGTATTCCCTTTCCATATCCGAAGTGTCACAATGTTGAGTTGGTGGTCATCCTTTGCCCTAACCTTCTGAATTTTTAGCCTTCACCCTTCACTAGCAAATTGATTACAACTATGAAGTAAGTATGATCTTGAAAGTCTGGACTAAGTTATAGTTAATAAATGTAAACCTTGTATATCTGGTTAATAGATCGCCAGTGAAATGATTGCTACTTGTTATGATTATTACTTGAATGATTTGTAGAGCATGTCTTGATTTTTGAACACTTGCAGCAGATGGATGTCAGCCTGGGTTACATTATATGGTCATTTACAGATTATTACTTTGTCTATCTGGGTATATTGGATATTGTAGATTATCATGCAGATACCTATGGAGTGTATGAGTATACACCTTAGATGGATTTGGACTCTCTGAGTCCAGTGAGACAGCTTGTTTTCCGTTCTGGGCACTTGCAGAGATGATTTGGCTCAGTTTACCCTTCTAGTACAGTTTTACCATACTGGATGGCTTGTCTGAGCAGGGAGATATTTTTCTTGGATCTCCTAGGGCGTTGTATGAGGCATGGGGGGTCCAGCCACTTTGTTTGTACCATATTACCCCCCTCCTAGAGAGCCTGGTGGGCTCAATCGGATAACGCAGGCACCCTAGGAGGCAGTTTTTGGCATGTCACGTTTCTCGAGGCAAATAAAAAATAATTAAAATGGCTACTGAAGAATTCGATTTGGGCTATTGAGGAAAGGAAATGGCATGGGATGAGTTCTGATGATGAGGGTGATGTCTTCCACTTCTTCTCCAGCAGTTGCAAAACTTAGATAGGCCTACATCTATTTTTCAGGCATATTATATTATTTTCTAGAGCTTTTGGAGGCTCACGATTTCCTCAACAAGGCACAATTTCACAGTTTAAAAAACTATATTATTTTTATTGTGCCATGGGGACACCCAAAAGGAGTTAGTTAACACTCCCTGAACCCACTGTGTGCTTCATTTATTTTTGTTGAGTGGGATCCCCTCTCCTAGGGTGATTTAGTCCACTTTTATATTATATTATTGTATTGATCCATGTATTGTATGTTGAGCTCATCTCAACCATTGATTAGAACATTTGTATATTTTAATCTTAGCCACCCATTTGAAAAGTGGTTAGGATTTTGGTTCTCTCATTCCTATTTAAAGGAGAGAGCTTCTCATTTGTAAGGGGTCTTTGGCTCTTGGATCTGGATAATAGAAAAACTTTTCTTGTGGAAATTCTTGGATCTCCTTGGCATCTAGTGTTCTTAGATGGTGATTGGAAAATCTTTTGATTCCTAGCATTTGGGTATCTGTTGTGAGATCTATATATATTTTTTTAAGAAACATTGTCTTGTCTACAAGAGGGCGACTTCAACTTGGGCGTTTTTGCAGGGCTTCGTCAACTCGCTTGGCTTGGATGCGTTTTGTATCAAGGGGTTTTCATTAGCATCAATGCGATCTATGATTTCATCTTGCTATTTTTCTGTAGCATTTGTTTTTTTCTCATGATGCAGCAAATCTGATATGGTTGATGTTTGTTGTGCAGGAGAGAGGGCGCATTGGCTTCTTGGGGAAAACGTTGGGCATAGAACTCACTCAAATTTTCTCAAATTGATTGGGATAGCAGGAATCATCATCATCAAGGCATCTACAAGGTTTTCCAGATAAGACCTACAGGTTAATACTTCTTTTCCAGATCTCAATCCATTGGCCCCTGTATTTCCATTTTCATCTTAAAACCCTAAACATTAAAAATCCAAAAAATATTATGGCTCAATCTGCTTGAGTTCTCGAACCATTTCTAGGTTTTGTAGATTAGGTCATGCCCTAAGTGGGTCTTCCTCAACGTTGAGCTAGAAGTGACTATGTTGCCCTAGATCTGAAAAACACTAATCTTCAAACCCTAGCGCTACCTTCCATGCTGCCCTCTTTTCTCAAAATTTGATCTTTTCCGGCAAAACCACTTTTTGGGTTTGTAGATCAGGTCTAAACCCAAGTGGGTCTTCTTCAACGCTGGGCAGAAAATGACTCCATTGCCCTAGATCTAAAAGGCACTGATCTCCAACCCTAGAGCTACCCCCTCTTTTTCCTTTTTCCCTTGCGTTTTGACCTTCTCATGTTGACTCGGGTGCCTTAACACTGTCATACCTTCCTTCGAGTCTATCCCTTGGTACTAGATAGCCCCAATCTCGTTCTCACCTGTTCTGCATTGGTCACGTTTCCCAAGGCAGTGGATATCTTCACCTCTTGCTAGTACCTTAACCCCAAATCTAGTATTTTACCTCATAGGCCATCCGTGTTCCAAATTGGATCAAATCTCATATCTCCTAAACCCTTATCCAAAGCCTTGGTTCACCTAGTGACGTCATCCATGGATCTAGGGTTTCCATCACCTTACACGTTACGTACCTCAAGTCCATTTGATCTAATCTGGTGTCTAGGTCTGATCTGTCCTATTAGGAGTAGATCCTAGTCTCCCCCATTGTTGTCTTGGGCTAAGATAACATAAAGTGAAGACTTCCTCAATTGGCGTGACAACCATCCATTTGGGAGTCAAGGCAATCTTGGTTCCACCTCCTTAGTTGCGTGTCCCTCTACCGTCCATCCTGGATCCATCTCACATAGGCAACTACAAGGTTGGTGATAACATGTTCCTAGATCTGATTTTCATGCATAAAACCCTAGGGAAAATTGGGGGTTTTCACATATGCACATAATGTCTCTTAGTAATTTGTCAAATCTTTAGTTAACCATAAGACTAAGAGATTCAATCAAGATCCCTAGGATTATTCACTAAAATTCTAATTTTATAACGTCATCTTGGTCATAGGGACGCGACCTAGGCTTAGATCTTAGCTTAGTCTGAAGTGTCAATAGCCTTGAACAATGTGACAACTGAACTTATTCAGAGGTCTTGACTATCGTAGGTCACAACTTTAGTTGCCTTTCCCCTCCACCATCCTGGATAGGATCACTTTGCGGGGCAACTACAAGAATTGTGATAACAGTTTCCTACGGTTCAATTTTAAAAATGACTAAGGTTTATTATGTAAAGCAGCGAGATTGCAGAAAAGCAAAGTATTGAATTGGGAAACCTTGGATTATACCCCTAGTCATTTATCGATTGTTTCCTAGTCACGTTGACACATCGTACTCATCATTTCGCATGTGCTCACCAAGGGGGGCACATTTCTCTTCCTCATTGGGGTGAATTTGAGAAAAAACTGCCACAATAAAAGCATTGAAATGAGGTTATAGCTCAAAAGTATGTAAGGGGTAGCCCCTAATAATGCCCCCATGTCTTCTAGGCATCTAAATTTCCAAAGAGTTGTAATTTCATGTTGTAAAAATGGGTTGTAAGAGGCAATCTGCGCCCCTCTATTTTCAGCTTGTTAAAAAAATGTAAAATGAGAAATAATCTCATCCACTGATCTCTTGTAGCTATGTTTTAATCCCATCCCTTCATCCTTATGGGCTAGGGATTGTGCTCACCTCTTCTCTATAAAAGAGAGTGAGCTCTCCATTGTAAAGGACTCTTGGCCAATTTAAGCAAAAACACAAACAAGAATTTTGGAGTGCTTCATTTCTCTATTTTCCGAGTGTATTGTTGAGTGAACTTAGCTCTTGCCATCCACTACAACTCATATAATCTCAGTGATATCAGTTTGGAGCCATGTTATGGTGTGTTTTGTGCATGGGAAGAAGACCAATTCCGCCTCAAGCGCATTGGCCATCTCAGCTGAAGGGAGTTTTCACTTATGAGTTTGATTTAGCTTGTTCTCATCATTATTCTTACCTCTCTCTCTTTGCTACTTGCTACTTCAGTTTGTAAAGTTATATTGATTTGGCACTGTGTTTATCTCTTTTTAATTTCGGTTCTTGCATTACCGGTGGGAAATTTGTGGAAAAAAGTGTGCCCCAGCAAGTAAAGGAGACTTTTTCTGGCCTAAGAAGTATACGAGTATATGTGTATATGAGTATATAAGAAGTATATGAGTTGCTACTAGGAAAGGGTGGGCGACTTATCAACCATCAGAATTAGGTAAGTGCTTCATTCTCTCTATTTTACCCTGTTGGAAATCCACTAGTCACTTAAATTACACTACTTTCTCTTTGTCTATGTTTGCATGTGGGGGGGATTTAGCAATATTTTCATGGCTGTAGCTTTCATTTTCTTGTTGGGGTTTGTGTGTTGTTGAAATATACTTAGTTTATGACTCCAAGTCGACCAAGGATAGGCATTGGTCTCTAGAATCGATTTTCAGTCATTTGGGTGTTGTTTCTTCTCCTTTTCATGCTTGTTTCCCTCGTTGCTACATACAGCCCAGATCTGATTTTTTTGCTACAGTAAGTTCATTTAGGTGCTAAGCCATTTTCTAAATCAAAACCAACTCCTACATTTTGCTTAGAATGCATTTCCCATGTGATTATTAAGTCTAGATTTGAAAATATTCAAGTCAAGTAAGAGATAATTCTTATCCTTAGCATTTCATCCTTCTGGGGGCATTGTTTCAGCTCTAATAGACTTGTTTTATTTGCTGGTCCTCTCCTATACGAATAAAACTTATAGGCCAACCAATCATTAACCCAAGTCTACTAGTGTCAGTGTGCCTTGCCTTTCACTCAAGTAACGTATGCATTTCCTTGGATATATTTTGTGTTGCTTGTGTTGCTTCTTGGGGTTTCATTTTCATGTTGTGTAAATCTTCAGTCAAACCCCAAGTAATTTTCCCCAGGGTACTAAATCCATTAATTGTTAGAGTTTTCAAGTGCCATATTCCCTTTCAAATCAGTCCTTCGCCTACCATGTGAAAGTTGGTTCTGTCGGTAAGTAACCAGAAAAGTTGGATTGGGGACACCTCCCGTGGCTAGTCTGGGTCTCCCCTCAGTAGATCCGAGAAGCCTAAAGAGAGAGAACCCTGCCCCACGTGACTCTTTGGGGCAGAGTCCTAAGGTTTCACCATTCTAGCGATCATCAATCTCTGTCGATACAGAGATCTCCACATTGTGTGACAACACTTTACATGATATGTTACAAAGCTTACCTATGTTTCTTGCTTCTATAGAAGATGCTTTCGCACACCCATATTGTACCTTTTGACTGATGACTCTTTTAGTCCCATTGACCTAGTTTTGTGGTCATTTGTTGGACATTAATATACTTATTTTATCTATTTCTTCGTTGCACCACAATCTCTCTTTAAATTTCGATGTGATAGTATTTGAATGTATGAATATTTTCCAAAGTGTTTTCTATTCTCCATTGGTTTAGCCAAGAATTAGCATCTTTTATGCCACCCTCTCTTAAGTTGCAAGTGACTTTGAATCGAATTTGAAGCAATGTCAAGAGGCCTCTTGTGATTCATGGTAGTTATTTTGTGTTTGTACATCAGTTACCTTATCATAGCCATACTCTCAAGACCAATGTCAACTGAGAGGAGGATTGGATAGGGTTTATTGCTTTTCAAAATTATAAATAATAAATGCTTTTGGATTTTCGTGAATTTCCTCCAAGAATCTCTAGATATGTTGTAAACCCAAACTTCACATCCAAATAAGATAACTAGAATAACAAGTGTCTCAAAGAGGAATTTTGTTTTTACCAAAGCTAGATATCTATTGATTTATAGTTGTTTTGAAGACCAAAATAAGCTTTCCATACTCTATCGATCCTTTTCTCAATGCTATAGTTCCAAGTAAGCTTATAATGAAGCTCAATTCCAAGAGACTTGTACGAATTAACTTACTCTAAAATGTTCGTGTCATACACAAAATTAATGTACGTGACTTCTTGGATTTGATTATCGTAACCTTTTCCTTATCAATATTTACTAACATACCAATGATAGAACATACATCTTTGAGAACTCTTAATTGCTTCTCAAGATTCTTAGATGGGTACCTCATTAGAAGGAAAATATTGTCAGTGCACAAAAGAAGAATGATGACTATTCTAGCTAAAGTAGTGCCAACACAGACTACTTCCAAATATGCCTCTAATTTGTCCATAGAAATGCAAAAAGGGTAGGGGACAAGAGACAAACTTGCTTAACCCTTATATTACAATTAATTTCTTTTGAGCAGCCTTGATTGTTCTTGAACTTCACAATAACTTTCTCACAGAACATTATTGCAGCAGCTCTCAACTCAAAAGGAACCTTTAGCTCTTATAATTTATTCCAAAGGTTATTTCTAGGCACCATACCAAAAGCTTTTCTAAACTCAACGAAGCAACACATGAGATCGATTTTTTTATTTCTGCATTTCTAATTTCCTCTGAAAAATTCCAAAGAGTAACTAAGTGGTCCATGGTTGAACAATAGCCTCTAAACCCATAGTTTTAAAAATTGGTCTGACCAGAACCAAAACCGGTCAGATTGACCAGCCAAACCATCTTCAACTTCGAGCCGGCAGAAAAATCGTTCCAAGGACTGGTTTGGTACCGAACCAATCGGCCTGATGCCTAAACCGTCTGGTTCGATACCAAAATGGTCCAAACCAGCTGAGCCCCGTCAAAAATCTGTAGGTCGGCACGGCATGAAGGTAAAGAGTGTTGACTGTAGATCACCGAAACAATTTTTGAATCATTCCCTAATCGTTCTGTATTGAGACTCTAGAGAAGCATATATCAAGTCGAAGCAAATCGTTCCTAAAGCATATATTGAGCCGAGGAAAATCATTCCTGAAGCATATATCGATCCGAACCAAAATTTGAGAGAATCGTTCACATTTGACATTCATCCAAGACATTCGTGGCACTCAGGAATCGCGCGAAAGTTGTGCTAAGTCATGGAGATGGTTAAAGACGTCCACTTTGGGAGAATTGGTTGCTTGAAATGTTAAATATATTTTTTCATTAAAAATATAATTTTTTATGTATTTTTTAAATATCCAAGGCATTGAAATCAAAATGCTCCGGTTCATTGTCGGTTCCGATTCAAGTCCGGTTCAACCCTCAACCAGTTCAACTCCCATATCTTGTTTTTAAAACATTGTCTAAACCAGTTTCACCTTTATCCCCTTTCCCCTGGCTTTCTAATGATATGCTAATCTTCTTTTCTAAAATAATTCCATATAACTTGGCTAGAAGAGGATTAAACGTAATGGTCCTCTAATTTGAGTGGCTATATTTATCATCGTTTTTAAAAATAACAACAATAAGGCTTTGAGTCCATGGTTTATAGAAACCATGGTTGACTATCATACTGAAAACTTAAAAGCTTATGAATGAGGGGTAAGAATAGAACCTCCCTTTTTTAGGATTTCCACTTGATAACTTTCGATGCCCTTAGGTTTCAGTTTTTCTAAACGTTTAATCCCAAACTCAATGTCCTACAAAGCAAAAACAAATTGCTTTGTAAAAGGGGTACAACTGTGGTATGAAACAATAGGAGATTCATAAAGCTTTTTAAGGTATAAATTCCAATTCCCTGTAGCAATCATATTATTTTCTTTGGTTTTTCAAGTTAGAATTTGCCTCCATTATATTTTTACGATCAAATTTAAAAAAGTATAAAAGCTTCTTTTGCTTTTCTATTTATATAATATCTCTTTTTTATTTTAATTAGAGCTTTGTAACTATTTATCTTGAAAGCTTTTAAGGACTCATCAAAGACTTCCTTAATGGTTTTTCTAGCAATCTTACAAGCTCTGTCATACCAAGCGTTGGCCATTTGATTTTCCTTTTTACGCGAAGTTTTAAAAGAGAGCTCGTTCATACAAGTGGAGTGCAATGTTGTAAAGTTATAATAGAGGTCTTCTATATTGTTGTTACTTATCAAGAGATCTAATTTATTTTTAAGTACTTTAAAAAAATCGTCTTGATTTTCATGGAAGATCAAGTGCTTTTCATTATTAGGATTTTCTTCCATGGGAATTCATGTATCACCATTCATCGTACTTCAACGTTTGGAGATCAATTGGACCCTTCCAAATGTCATTTTCAGCCCTATTGAGTTAATAAGCTTTAATTTTGGATTTTTCCTGCGTTAAGATTAAAAAAGCCTAAGTCAAATATTAATTATCTGGAGCATCTTGTTATTAGACAATTTAGATTGGTTTATGGCATGGTTTTAGTTGATATGGCATATTTGAAACATCAAGGAATATATCTAAGGCATAATTCAAGTATTTTAAGCATAAATTTACCTCAAGGGAATTAATGAGGAATTATTAGCGACTTTCCTAAACTCTAATTTTAAAAATTCCTAAGTTTAGAGGTGAATTAATCAAGTAGCAAATGAGAAACTTTGAAGACAATTTGGCAACTTGGTTCCTAGTAAAATCATCTCCTAAGCAAAACCCAAGTCCCAATTTTCACATTTGGCATGGCATGTGGGCCCAACCATCATCCATCTTGGGGGGGTGCACCAAGCAAGTAACATAGTATTTTGGCACTTTCACCACCTCCAGTTCAGCATATTGAGTGGCAAAGGGTCCCACATGAAGCTCCAACTCAGCTATTAAGCAAATTACTTGTGTTTTTTATGTAACTTGGGCTCTTAGAGGAAATTCGCCCCCCCTCTAGCAAGCTGTATTTTCCAGCCATTTTTTAAAAAGAAAAAGTGATGTTTACTCTCTGCCATTGATTAGGCTTGAGAGAGATCTAATCTCATCCCTCAATCCATATGGATTAGGGTTGAAGCTCTCCCTCCTCACATTCTATAAAGGAGAGGGTGATTTCACTTGTAAGAGGGGTAGATTTTCTAAGCAATAGAACTATGAAATTTCTATAGCAAATCAATTTGATCTCTTGTCTCTTGTCTAATGAGTATTGTAATTTCAACTCTTGCTCTCTATGGTAGAATGTGTTGATGGTTTTGTTTCTTCATGGCAGAAGTGATATCTTTTGTGTTTTTATTTGGACTTAGATCTCAGATTGTGGATTATCTTCTAGATTTAGCTAGAGAAGTTACTCTTCTATGGTGAAAGAATTTCCATCTTTTGTTGTGTATTTTCATTTCTCTTATCCAATTTCCAAATTCTAACTTATCTAAGTGGATCAATTTGTAGATCTTGCACGGTCTTCTAGACTTTTTGGTCTCATATCTCTCTGTTTTACAGGTTGGGGCTTGGATCTTCAAGGGCACACTTTCAACAATGGAAGTCTCTTGGAGAGTTTCGTAACCTCCGGAGACTCAACATTCATCCATCAAGGGTGCTACCACAAGAGGGGCAAGCAGACTCCATTACCCAGGCGACTAAGGCACGGGACCCAAGTTCTCATTTCTGGATTCTCTTCTTATTTCTCATTTCAAATCAAAATCTTTGCTTAGCTTAGTTTGATTACAAAAGCATTCTTAGGATATTAATATAGTTTGCATTCAGGCATATAGCTCATTAAAAATATGCATTTTAAAAAGTACAAAAAGACTTAGAGAAAACCCCCTTAGGGAAGGCACTAATTTCATGTAGTTGTACATGTGCATTTAGGAATTATTTCTGTAAAAACATTTGTTGCATTTTTGTCTTGCTGGTCACCTGTTTCACCAAGTAAACACATAGTAACCAACAAATCTTTCCTTTTATGATGAGACATATTAAGTCTCAAACAGCACACATAGACCCCTGTCAAACTCATATTAAACATTATACAAGTGTTAGAACACCATTTACTCAACATTTCAAACATCCAAGTGATACCATTTTGTTGGCCCTAGGAAAAGACAACCAGAATAATGATCAAAAAGATGAAGATTCCAGTCACAAGACGAGGAAAAGCCGCGACGAAAGGAGTCGCAACAGAAGAGGAATAAAGCAAGTCGAAAAGCAGAGTTCGGCTGATTTTTGGGAAAAGAGTTAGTTAGACTAAAAGCTTGCTTTTAGTAATAAAGCATGATTGTATTTTGGGCCAATAGTGCCTATTTTTGGATGTAACTGAATGTATTAAAATAGAAAGATAGCCTGTCGACTGACAATTGAGAGTCAGTTGACGGTTGAATCAAGAATTGTTAAATGGAAAAAAGCTTATAAAAGCATAAACCCAAGTTGTGTGCGGATGGATCGATCATAGAGAGAGTTGCTTAGTCAGAAAATCGATCCAGGCTGTGTGCAGATCGACTACTCAGAGAAAGAGAGAGAGAGGCCAAAACCAGAGAGCATGAGACGAAAGAAGAATGTATGAATTGTAACGAATATTTAGAGAAGAGTCTGCAACTTGAGTGTGCAAACCAAAGGTGCCAAACCAATTCTCATGCCAGATGAAGAGCACCTTTGTGGTTTTTCCCGAATGGGTTTCCACGTTATACCTTGTCTCTGTGTGCTTTAATGTTTGTGTTTGTGTCGAATGCATATTTGATGTAAATGAGCTTATTTAAATGTGTCGCACGAACTTTATTGTGAATAAACTTATATATGTGTCGCACATCGAATGAGTTAAACATGTGTTAATGATTTATGTTATATGTTGTTATATATGTCGAAGGATCGATAGATAGTTGTCTTGAATGAGTGAATAAAACAGAAGTATAATTCCTAGTTTCGGTTGAGTGACCTGATAGTATTGTAAGAGTGAAATCCCCAATATAACTGCAGAAACTTGGTTCTGGCAGTCCCCATAAGATAAGATATCTCAGGTGAGACTTCATCTGCGTCGCAGGTGTTGCCGACGGAGTCCTGCTCTGTCAGACCGATATCTTGGACTTTGTTGATGAATAAGGGATTTGAACCTAGGTCGACCGAAATTAAGCCAACACACTTTGATACTTAAGCACATTTCATTGGTTGCCCTAGCAACCTCATCCATTCAAGATTTAAATTTCGGAAAGCAACATTTTTTTTGTTTGCTCGAATCTCCCTAACTTGCGAGAGTGGCCTGTGGTCTAAGAAACCACGACCCAAGGGCATCTAAGCCGTCAAAATCACTCGAGGATTGCACCCAGCTTGGACCGCACCAACCTCAACTTGGCTAAATTTTGGGTGTCACCTCCCAACTAAGTCAACCCTAATCCTAACTAAGGCAACCCTAAGGGGAATTGAACTCAGGTCACCTTGCTGATGAGACCCACACCTTAACTGAGTGAGCTGGCGGGAATTGACAAAGCAACATTAATCTCAAGCCTAAGAGTAATTTCTGCAAGTATCACTATCTGTACCTAACTACCTTGTCTCAATTGCTTTAGCCACTTAGAGTAGTCTAGGAAGCCTAGGACTATTGGGGTTATATTTCACTTCCATAACCATAAGCCCCATAGTCTCTTCCACAGAGTGCCAGTTTAAAACTTGTTACTTCTTTGGCCCTCTGTCCCTTAGACAAATCGGTCTTGTGAGTACTGTGGGAAAGCTGGTTTACCAGCAAGTACCCAAGAAAACTCGACTGGGGACATCTCCCATGGTTAGTCTAAGTCTGCGTCGCGGTGGATTCAGGAAACCTAAAGAGAGGAGACACTGCTTATGTGACACTTTGAGGCAGGGTTCCGAGGTTCCACCGGTCTAGCAATCATTTATTCCTTGCAAACCCAAGATTGCTAAATTGTGTGACAACAACTACTTTATAAGTTATGCCCCTTTTCTCTTCATGAATAAATTTGTTTTAACACACTTGGCTCTTTCACTTTCAATTTTGATCAGCGGCTCTACTGTTACATAACTGTGCTCGAGTTATATATATCATTTATTTATTATCTTTGGATTTAGATTGGAGCATTGTTTGCTGTTCATCATCCATGGGCAATGGAATATTTTCTTTCTGTTGGCAAATTATATTCTTTGGAATTCAATAAAGCACATAAAAAATGACCATCTTACGCAGACTGAATCGATTTCAAAAATAAAATAAAAACATCAAGCAGACATGATGAATACCTCTTCTCCCAGCCAAGCACTTCAGCGATTCCTACAAAGGACAACAGAAAAGGCACCCCTGCTTTTGCAGCCTGTATTGCCAGTTCACGATGGCCAACATGCAGAGCATCAAATTTTCCAAGTGCAACAATACCCCCTGCCAATATTAGAGTCTGTCCACTTGTTACAACCAGAACAATAAACCTGTAGACAAATACAAGAAATACAATTGGAACTTTGTAGGCTAAGGTGAAACCTTCGTTTTGGGAAATAAATTTTTTTTCGTGCTCTATCAAAGAAAGTTTGGATAGGTAGCCTGAAGGGTGATATCTATTGAAAGCTTATCTCAACTAAGATCCTTCTGTCATAAATGCTTATATAGATTACTGTGTATTTGGGCAATGATGTCATCATGTAGGCGTGCAAAGAGAGAAATGCAAGGTACTGCATTCATTACTTCATCATAATGGCAGTCTGTCTAGCTTCCTCAACTGCACACTGCATGCGATGAAGATTGGAGGAAAGAAATATAAATGACCTTGACTGATTGAATGAGGCATGTATTACAATAGAGGCATCAAACAAGCTTAGTTTATTGTGTAGGGTATGGCTTACAATAATTCCATTCACATACATGTTCTGATTAAGAATGTTACAACATTCAAAACAAGTGTCAAAATTGAAACTTGGACACGGAGAGAATGAAGAAAATTCAGGGACAAAAACACGGATGCGGAATGGCAGGAAACCTCCTCCTTTGTTGATCAAACGCAAAGCCATAAGAGAATAATAAACAACCAAGCATCCAAACTGTGCAGATAGATTAGATTTACGGCACAGTTTCTCCTATTCACTTCCTCAGTGAAGATATTAGTAAAACATTAGAGTGTGAAGGCTCTTCAGGGTGCAGAGCACGTATGAAAATGAACACGCCCCAAGACTACAGCACAGGATTACTGAAAGAGTGAGGGATAACTTAAAAACAAATCAAAGTTAAGGAAGCGATTCTTCTTGAAAATCTCAAACAAAGACATCATAAAAACATTATTTCCTCAGATAAATGCAGAGCTTGTCATTTCTGGCATCGAATGATGATGAAGTGCTTTTCACATTGCAATAGAAACAGCAAAAAAACTGTAAAAAGCAGGAATCGGCATAGTAGAATTTTTCCAAAACCTACCAAGCACACATTGCTGATCAGGTCCACAGTCAATAAGAAGTTTTTCTTTACCAACTTTTGCCTCCATATTTGCTTCCTGTGCTCCAGATGAATTCCATACTTTTGTGACATTGCATGATCCTTTCATGGTTTTCGAGACTCGAACAGGTCTTTGCCAATGTAAATTGTAGTGAGCCCTTAAACAGAAGAAAATGAACTTTAGGCAATATCAAATATGATAAAGCTCCACTGAAGTCAGCAACAAGATAACACAAACCAACCCAAAATAAGCAATGAAACATGAAATCAGATTTTAGTAAAGCTTTCTTCTCTGTTTTCTTTTTGTTAACATATGATGCTTCATTAAACAATTGGCACTAAATCCACAAAAGGTTGTTTTATTTAATAAGATCCTCTGGATGTCCACCCATTCCTTATAATAACTATTTGTTTAATCCTATCTTCTTCAATTTCAAACACTCCCAGCACTAAATGATAATATAACAAAATAATGAAGGGTACAAGTAAGTAGGTAAGGTGCATGACGATCAACAATGCAGGCAGGAAATTAAAGCTACTTTCAGCTCAAATGATACTATGATTGAACATTTAAATGAATAATGAGAGAGATGCAGCCACCAGTGCAAAATTTGCTGAAAATTGTAAATTTGACCATATGATCAATGCATGTCTTCAGTAAAGGTGGTTTAATGCCCTCCAACTAGAGTAATAAGTCCGCTATCTGCTAAAAACCATTGTAAGAAGGAACTTGTAACCTATCTCAAAAATCACTTACTATCTCTGATTCAACATTTTGAAAGAAAACCAGGACTTTGAATCAAACATAACAATCTATTGGCTTGAACTCTCTGAGCCATAAAACCTTAAGTTCTAAAGGGACCAAAGTGACCTGATTTCATGCAGTCTGTGTTGATGTTTCTCCAAGTTGCAACTTCAGGCAGACATTCTGCCAGATTGGTCATGTGATTTGACCAAGGCGAATGATACATTCACTCACAGGAAATGGCCATGTGATTTGGCTAGTGGTGAATG
Organism: Pseudotsuga menziesii; assembly: GCA_001517045.1. Taxonomy (NCBI): domain Eukaryota; kingdom Viridiplantae; phylum Streptophyta; class Pinopsida; order Pinales; family Pinaceae; genus Pseudotsuga; species Pseudotsuga menziesii. Next base: position 21,810 of record LPNX010833978.1, read on the forward strand.
GCCTTGGCATAGCCTTGCTTAACCATGTGATTTGGCTAGGTGTGAATAAGGCTCAAGGTGCTTGCACAGCCTTGCTTAGTCATGTGATTTCGCTAAGTGTAAAAAGTCTCAAGATCACATTGCATACCCTTTGAGGGAGTGATCTATTCTATATTAGAGTGTTCAACTAGTTTAATTGATAGGGGCCTTCATCCCCTTGTGGAATACACAAGTCTAGTCCAATGTTGAATTGACATACTAAGAAGTATCGGGGACTTCTTAGTGGGTCTACTCAACATTAGAGCTCTATGCATGAATAGATGTGCATGTGAGCAATGTCACAAGGTTCGGGTTTGTGTTCGGGTTCGGCGAGCTTCAGGGTCGATTCGGGTTCGAATTTTTCGATGAGGTCCGGATAGGGTTTGGCATAGGGTTCGTCTATATAGATTTTTCAACAAAAAAAAAATTAAAATATATATATTGCTATAGCCTATATAATGAATTATAGCATAAAATTTAAATCATTTCAAAATAAACAATAAATTAAACATTTTTCTTTTAAAATAAAAATACTAGTAATTATATTTTTTTTAAATCTCTTTGCTTGCCGCTTGAACCCTGCACGCTCCAATCACAACAAACGCATTGGATGCCACAAACTCGCAGTCGCAACTCGAGCTCTGTTGGCGGCCCGCGGCTCTGTTGGCGACTCGATGAACAAATATTAATGGCTCCACCTATCGGAGGCCTGGACTCACGAGTCACCAGTGATCTAGCTCGATGGTAAGGTTTTGTGCAGTTGCAGTTGAGTTCAGAGGAAAGCTTGCCGACGGTGGAGGATAGCTCGGGAGCATTCTAGTGTCGGCCTCGTTGCTCGCGGGAGAGAAAAACCACGAAAAAAACCTTACCTGAAACCTTAAACTGTGTTTTTTTTTTGCTTTGGGTTCATTTTATCAGGTTCGGCGAACCTGATAGACGAACCTCAACGAGCCAGTTCGACTTTCAGGTTTGGAATGAGGTTCGGCGAACCTGGCCAATTTTTTTAAATTTTTTTAGGTTCGCCGAATTCCGAACCTGGAGGTTCAGGTTCGGCGAACCCTGTGACATAGCATGTGAGGAGAAGAATAACATTGTGAACAACTTTTCTAGTGAAGAAGAAATAACCAAGAAGACAAGTCATACCATTGAAGAAGTCTCAAATAGCATTAAAGAAGTTCCAGAGAAGAATGAAGACAAGACAAGTCGGCCCTAGAAGAAAGAACAAGTCAGCCCCACAAGTGAAATTCAAGCGAACTGGATAATATAAATAAAGTGCTCAGCCTCCTCATTTGTTCATTCATTCATCACATATTCTCTCCTCATCTTATGCGCACTTTCCAAGAAGGCCTAGCAAAGGAACAAGGAGTAATTTTGGGGTTTCTTATCATCTTCTAAAGATTCGCTTCGCTTGCTAGGGTTTCTTGTGAAGAAGAATGAACTTTCTGTGTGCTAGGGTTTCTTACTTGTACTTGAATTGAACTGATTTCTTCTCTATACAACTCATTGGGTTTTCTCCCTTATTGGGTTTCACAGGGTAAAAATCTGTGTGTCTCTTGTGCATGGTTGTCCTTCTATGATCTTGTGTTTCTACTACAAATTTGAAGTTGAAATTTTCAGCGTATAATTATTCAATGAATACAGTGGGATGAAATAAATGTTTGAAATCATTAGGAATAATTATCAAGATCTGAAAATTGTATTTCTAATGCAATAAGAGAAAAATTCAACATGGTATCAAAGCAGTTTTGAAGATAGCGATTTAGCAACTTTTTGCCCTGAAGTTTGGAAACCAGGGCTTCCAAGTTTGGACCTTTCTAGCCTAACATTGGATGCCTTGGTAGGGTGCATCTATCTGTGGAGTCAGTTTTCAGTTTTGTCAAAATCCAATTTTAACCTATTTTGTTGGTACTAGGGTTTTTGGTTCAGATTTCATCTCTTGTCAAGATGGTGTTCAGTCTCAAAGTATTGTCCAAGAACAATTTGCAGAATGAAGAAAATCAAGCTGCAGCTCAAGAACAAATTCAAAAGTTAAATGTTTCAGTTGTCAAAACTTATAAGTTTGGTCACTATGCTTTTCAGTGTCCTCGAAAGAAAATAAAGAAAAAACAACATCCATCAACAACCAATGTTGATGAACATCCACCACAGAAGAAGACAAAACTTGATAAGATTGCAGACAAGCTTCAAAAAGAGTATTTCTTTGTCTCTGCTCTCATAGGGACTATTACAAATAGTAGTGATACTTGGTTGGTAGAAAATGGTGCCTCTAGGGACATGTCAGGTTACAGAGATTCTCTCAAAGATTTGACAGAGAAGGACTTAACATTAAATGTGGAACTTGGAGAAAATGTTGAGTATGCAGTAAAAGGAGTTGAGAGTTGAGACATCATCGTTTCAACTAGATTTTGGAGATACTCTACACATGAAAGATGTATTGTTTGTACCAAGATTGAAGAACCTGCTCTTTATTTCAGCATTGAAGGATAAAGGTTACAGAGTTGCACTTGTGGATGGTCAGGTTCTTGTATGGCCTAAGGGCTTGAGCATAGACTCAGCAGGAGGGATTGGTGTTCGAGAGGGAGGACTATACAGATTGTCTGGACATCCAACCTAGGCATTGGTACATGATTGTATCAGTTTATGTGAGCTATGGCATCGGAGATTTGCTCACCTACATTACAGGGCTTTGCCAGCATTGAGGAGGATAGTTACAGGTCTTCCAGAGCTCCAGGTAGAAAACAATGGTGTTTGTAGAGGTTGTGCACTTGGCAAGAATGCCAAGGGTTCTTTTTCGAGCAGTGATAGTAGATCCAAAGGGATCTTGGATCTTGTGCATTCAGATGTATGTGGACCGATGACAATATCATCTTTGGGTGGCTTATTGTACTATGTGACAGTCATTGATGACTTCTCACGAAAGACATGGATCTACTTCATGAAGACCAAGGATGAGGTCTTTAGCAGGTTCCACGAGTTCAGGGCTCAAGTAGAGAACTTGACAGGAAAGAAGATCAAGGTTTTGAGGTCAGATAATGGAGGAGAGTTTACATCCAAGGACTTCAATGATTTCTGCAAAGAAGTAGGGATCAAGAGGGAGTTGACAGTTCCTTACAACCCTCAGCATAATGGGGTTGTAGAAAGGAAGAACAGGTCCATTGTGGAGGTTGTAAAGGCAATGATCCATGATCAAGATTTAGTATTTACCCATGTTCTTATGGGCAAAGGCATCCAGCACAGCAATATATGTTCAAAACAGAAGTCCTCACCAAATATTGGAGGACAAGACTCCTAAGGAGGCATTCATAGGAGTGAAGCCAGAGATCAGACACTTGAGGATATTTGGTTGTCTAATATACAACCATATGCCAAAAGAGAAGAGGACGAAGTTAGATCCTTCTGGGAAGAAGGGTAATTTTGTAGGATATAGCGAGACTTCGAAGGCCTATAGAATCTACATTCCAAGACAACGTCAGATTAAAGTTAGTCGAGATGTTACTTTTGATGAGGAGGTATCCTTCAGGAAGTCTAAAGAGTCTCACATGGAGATTGATATGAGGAGTCGGAGGCTCTGAAGGATGAGGGTACAAATCCCTCTATTCCAATTGCTCATCCTTCAGACTATCAGGAGGAGTTAGTAGAGCCAGTGGATCTATCTAGAGATGTTGTCATGTCTAGAAAGAGGCCACATGGCTTTGTGATACTTTGCAGGCATGCTGCTCTCAATGGTACTTTCAAGGAGAGCCAAAGACCTCATAGGTTCTTGAGTTCTATGGCACTAATGAGTAACATCATTGATTCCAAACCTTCCAGTTATGAGGAGGCAGCAGGCCAACAAATTTGGAAGGATGCCATGATGGAGGAGTATCAGTCCATCATGAAGAGTGATAGGTAGGAGATAGTGTCGAGACCTAATGGGAAGTCGGTGGTGACTTCCAAATGGATCTATAAGATCAAGCATGCAATCCAGATTAGCATCAGAGATGACAGCCAGTTGTAGGCTCAGAGAGAGTCATGGATGGTATTCACTGTTCTTGAGAAAGCAAGAGGCTCACCTCAGTAGACCCATTTGTTGGGAGATGACACAGATGGATACACATGGATCAATAGTGCAGAAGGCAGCAAGTTGTTTTAGCGTAGGATACTCAGATGCAGAGGGAGAAGAGTGTCTAGATGGAGAGGATATGAATGTGCAAGAAATGGTTGAGGCATTTCGAGGATGATTTGAAACGACAAAGTCGTTTCTTAAGGAAATAACCAGCACAAATAAGCCAGATTACAATATTCCATGAATAAATAAAATATATGATTCATAAGATAAGTGATGATATTACAATGAGAATGATGCTTGTATAAATACCCATGTTGGGTGCCCTTTCGTAAAGAGGCATAACCTTTCATCAAGGTGTCTCTTAAATAAATATTAGTTATTTAATTATTACTATTTATTCATGTTTATTTATTATATATTTTGTTCATTACAATGCCTCTCCCTTAGGATTGCTTAGTCCTCAAAACATAATGATGGAAGACTTTGTCCCGTGTTGTTGCTTGTAATGCTTTCTTGTGACATTATGTGTTAATAGTTGTGACACTAGACGAAATGAGACAATACGTTCTTTTAAACATTCTATGGAAATGTTGAGTCATTTGTGAAGTGGTCCATCCAAGATTTACTTTTAATGGAATTGTTTGTTGATCGATTATCTGGAGTTATTGATTCAGTCTTTGCTCTTTGTAGGAATAATACTGGTAATTTTCCTCTTGTCCTTGTCATCAATCATAACGACTCTTGTGATTTGGATGGAAATACGATACTCGAGTTGCTTGTGAAGTGCTTACAGGAACTTCAACTTTTGGTGCTTCTAACAATTTTTGTGATTTTTTTCAGAACCATTTTTTGTTGATGCTTGTAGCGATGTGACAATATGATTGTTCTTCTGAATTTGAGCATTGACGAGCTTTGTATTGCTTCCCTTTTCTGATGTTTGAATTTGAGCCTTTGATGACTTCTCTATTGCAGCAGTCACCATTTCTTTATCAACAATTGATCCCTTGCAATCTAGCTTTTCATGTAAAGATTTATTCTCTTGCTTAAGCTTCTTAACTTTTATAATCATGTCCTGCTTAAGTTTACTCAAGTGTAAGAGTTCTTCCTTATAGTTTGACTTGACGACATCATATTGATTTTCTTGATTTTGTGCTTTCTTTCTTTTTCCTGATAATTGTCTTTGAAAATCTCGATTCTCCTCTTCTAACTTTTGATTGCATTGAACTTTATCATTTACCTTCTTGATTTGCAGAAGTAATTTCTGATTATAATCTCTTAGAACTAAAACGACAAAATCGTTTCTTATGGAAATAACCAGCACAAATAAGCTAGATTACATTAATCCGTGAATAAATAAAATATATGATTGATAAGATAAGTGATGATATTACAATGAGAATGATGCTTGTATAAATACCCATGTTGGGTGCCCTTTCGTAAAGAGGCATAACCTTTCATCAAAGTGTCTCTTCAATAAATATTAGTTATTTAATTATTAATATTTATTAATGTTTCTTTATTATATATTTTGTTCATTACATGATCCAAAGGATGACATGGAAAAGTGCGATCCTACATCAGAGAGTGGGAGAATCTACATGGCACTCGGTGGACCAGTTTAGGACAAGGACCTTGTGGACAAAGTCGTGTTTTAGGTCTAGATTACCTATCATTTTATTTCATGTCATTATTAGTAAAGTGAACCCTTAGGAAAAGTGGGAAATATTTACATCTTATAAATTCACTTTGAAATCGACTTAGTCTTGGGGGTCTAAATGAAATGTTATAGAATATTAGTGACTTAAACTAGGATTTATCCTCAGATGTACATCTCAAGATTGAGATAGGTGGCGTTAAGGGTTGAGGAGATTAGGGTTTCTGTAAAAGCATAAAGAGGACAAGATAAGATAAGATAATTTTATTACTGTCCAATAAATGACCACAAAAGTAGGTCAACGGGAATATTTGGTAACATGATGTCAATACAAAGTGGGAGAGCTAAGGTGGCTCCTAAATAAATATAAAGCAAGATGTGGAACTCTATCCTAAATCCAAAAAGAGCTAGCTCCAAAGATGGAGAGCCAACCTAGAAGAGATAAGTACAACGAGAGTTGATACCAAAGAAAGAAGTACAAAGAGAGTGGGTCTGGGAACTGTGATACAAAGATGGGAAGAAGTCAACCATCATTGGAGAAGAATACATTTGATAGAACAAGAGTAGACTTTCTGTAGTAACCAGCAAGAGGAGAAGGTCGTATAAAAGTTAGATCAATGTTGTAGTTATTGTTCCTTATGCACAGGCCGCACACCTTCAGTTAATAACTAAGTCACCTAACACAAGGACATAGGATACGAGTGTCCGACACGAAACCAGTGACCCCCGGAATCAAGACACTAAGGACACACACACACACACACACACACATATATATATATATATTAAAAATATAGACATAGATCCAATTTCTTTTAAAATCTAGAACATTTACAAATATTCAATGGAAATTACTAATTAGAATCAATACTACACATTTTGTCATTCACAAATCACAATGAGACACAGAGATGATAGCTCAAGATGTTGAAAACATATTTCTCATTAAGTCATCAAAATCAAAATGTATTACATAGATGTCGGAATGCCAATGGAAACTAGTAGTAGTAAATAGTAAATACAAAAAGGGGTAGATCAAAGATGAGATCAAGATGGAAGAATCTCATCTGTCAATAGTCCTCCTCCATGCCTGAATCAACAAACTCATCACTGCCCTGACCCTCTTCTTCCTCCTCCGCCTCCTCCTCTTTGCCCATCTTATGATTTGCATCTGCTGGTGTGGAGGAAGACCCCTCCATAGGATCACCATCATCAAAAGTGACCGGCTCTAGCATTGGATCATTAAGATCCATGTTGGCTAATGCCAACTCAATACTGTTGTCCAAACCCATATCATCAAGAAAGGCATCCCACATCTTTGTCTTTTCCTTCATCCACTCCCCCCTCTTTCGGTAAATAAGACGAAGGTTGGACTGCACATACACCATTATCTCTACCCTGGACTACTTAAGCCTGCTCTTCTTCAAAGTGAATGAGTTCCTATATGTGCTCCAATTCCTCTCACAACAAGAGGATGAAGTAACTTGAGAGATGATCGTCAATGCTATCTTCTGTAGAATAGGGGATGCTTCCCCACGAGTTTCTCACCAAACGTAAAGTTTCTTAACCCCGTATCTCTAAGCACCCAATAGCCTCCAAATCTCCCACTAATAGTGGAAAACTCTATAAAGCCCTCCTCCACCTCTTCAAGTATGTCTCTACAAATCCCTCCTCCACCTCTTCAAAGTGTACAAGTTACCATATGTGCTCCAATTCCTCTCACAACAAGAGGATGAAGTAACTTGAGAGATGACCCTCAAGGCAGTGGCAGTGGAAAACTCTACAAAGCCCTCCCCCACCTCTTCAAGTATGTCTTTATCCTGAAGTAGCAGTCTGAATGATATCTTCCTCCCCTATGAAATCTCTCCATCCATGTGTGGAGGGACTCTGCATGAGGGCCCTGACCCACCATTGAGCTAGTCGTGACTGTCGAACTTGGGGTTCAATGAGTGGGCCAAGCAATGCAAAGCTATGCAATTCTTATCACACCTGGAGATAAGAATATCCTATATGGTGTACCATAAGTTCTCTGTCAATGTCTCATACTCGGCACACCCATTCTCCATAACAATGGTCCTCATACTTGGCACACTCATTCTCCATAACAATGGGGCATTTCTCCCTTTCCTTTGCCCTTCAGCGACTACCCTAGCTGATTGAGACATTCTTCTTCTTGCTTGATGGTGAGGTTGAATGTAAGGTAACACCTTACATATTTATCTTATTAGATAAATAAATATATTTTTATAATTGAATTGATGATGATCTTTACAATAAATTCATGCGGCTTTTATATATATACATATGAAGAGACACCTTTAAACAAGGTCTCCTTCTAATGCCGACTTTTACATAAATAATTAATAACCTAATCTAATAATTAATAATTTATTAAATGTAATATACATTTGGTATATTACAAGTTATCCTGCTCTAAAACGATTCGTCCACGAATCTTCTATAAGCGTGCTGCAACTAGAATTTTTGCCACGAATAACGATGCCACGGTTTAGCAATTCTTGAGATAATTGGTCGTGTTTCCATTCAAATCTTTTCATGCACAAGATTCTGTAGATAAACGAATAACAACTATATGGAGTATTCTTCTAAGCTGCTAATCCGATGGTGTTCTTTTGATCTTCTAATTTGATGTAGATTTCTTATATTTTTGCATGCTTTGATATGGTTTTCTTATTTGTAGCGGCAACTACTAATAGTGTACTTACTTGTTTGTCTAACGAGCTTGTCTTTAGTTGTTCCCTGGGAACCTTTTGATATTGAGATTCTAGAACATCTTGAGTTACGGCCACTGGTAGAATGTTCATCTATTCATTTGTCTCAGCATCTTCTGGGTTTCGTTCTACTACGTTATGATGATTAAGGTCATCTTTGACGCTTTTATTTTCATCATTGCATTCTTCTATAACTTCAATTTTTTCATAATTGTTGTTAACAATGACTTCATTTTTAACCGTATTTTGTGTTTTATTACAATCTATGGCATCATCGTTTTCTTAACAATTGATATTGACATTGTGATTGTCAATATCATCTTGATCTTTCATATCCTTGTCTTCTACTTGTTGACCACCTAACCAACTAGGTGGCCAACAATGTACCATGCACATGTTGGATGTGCCTTAAAGATAAGAATGAAGTACTTAATGATTATATCAAGCAAGGCAGCTCTTCTTCTCTTCTTCTCTCTATGAAATTTTCGCACCCCTGTGGGGGATTTTGTAAGGATATGTCAACATGAAGGTCTAGTTTTTTGTAACTTAATCACCTAAGACTTAGTCATTAGAGAAGTCCTTTCATCGAGTGTTTTTCACTTGTATAATTAAAATTTCTTTTCTGATATTTTAATTATTTGAGTTTTTCACTCAAAATTACCTCCAAAGTGGTGAAAGGTGTTCTAGTGATCGGGTCCATGGGGTGATTGGGGCCTAGGAATGCTTATATTACCATGCTAGACATTATCCAGAGTCTTGCGGAATTTCATTAAGTTTTACCTAGGATTTTTTAATTTTTGGTGATAAAAAATTGTCCCTCGGCATAAAAAAGTTGTATTAAAAGAGGGTTAAATGGCATCTAATGCCCATGAATAGGGGTATGGGTACTCAAAATCAATGGCATGAGTCCCCCTACACCCTTGGGAAAAGTTTGAAGTGATTCGGATAAGTCTTGATATTTGCCAAGGATAGTCAAGGAAATTAGGAAAATTGGCAATTAATTAGAGAGCCAAATTTTGGGGTGGCCAAGTAAAGGTTCTAATGTTTATATTAGGTTCCTAAGATAAATTTAAGACCCAAAGGGGACCCCCCAAGCAAGCATGTAACAAATTTTGAGTTGTCGACTCTAGGGGGGTGCCCCCTTCTCTCTTTGATTGGTTGGGTGAGCTAAAATCAATGGAAGGGGCCCCACTATGGCGGTTTCCTCCCCATTTGACATAGCAATAAGGTTTAAAGCATTAAATTGGGGGTTTATCTCTCCATATTTGAGATCTCAAACCATGGTTTTGCCCTCTTTGGGCAAATTCGCCCCCCTCTCTTGGACCCCCCTCTTTCCCGTGTGACACTTGTTTAGCAAGCAAAGAGCCTCTCTCTTTCATTTTTCCTATTTATGGAGGCTTCCCCTCCTCATTTGGGGGAGAATCTCTCATGCTCTCTCTTGCTTGCATTTTGCTCTCATTCTTTGAGATTACTGTGATTTCCAGCCATTGGGCATTTTTAATTAAAAGCTTTGGAAGAGATCTTGTGTTGTTGGGTGGTGACTTGCTCCCATTTTCTCAAATTCTTTCGAGTACAAGTGAGGCCAAAGAGGAAAATTGTTTTTCCTTGGTAAGAACTTCTTAGTTTATGTAGATCTTATGAGTTTTTCTCTCTTGCATTCAAGAACTTTAAGCATTTATTGGTTGAATAGTTTGATTTCTTTAATCATTCTGAGAATCTCACCTCTCTTTGTGTTTGTTTAGTTTATCTTTCAAGTTGCAGGTTATCCGGATTGAAGAGTGGGATTCTTTGGTTAGATGCCCCACTTCTTCAACCATTTGAAGAACAAAGAGCACACTAACTCCTTAAAAAAAATTATGCATTTTTTTAATCTTTATTTGCATCTTCAAGTCTAGTTTAAATCTTCATTTTACAAATTATTTGAAGCCATTGATTCTATAATTTTTATTACATATCTTGAGCAAATCTTTTACACTTGTATGCAAGGTGTCCCAAAGTGATTTTGGGCATCTTTTACCACATTTTACTTGCTGATTTTTTGCAGGTTTAAGGTTTTACAAGGGGAAACTCTGTCAAAATTTGGGCAGAAAATAGTGCAAAGAACCCCCAAGGGTCACCACTTCAAAACCCATTGCCTCAAAGTGGTCAAATCCTCATTCTCTTTCTCATTTTTCCTTATCTAAAGGTGCTGAATTTTCTGTCATTGTAACATGTCCAAGAGAGTCTCTTGGACTTGATTCTTTGTTTGATTTTCAAAGTTATATTTGAGGTATATATTTTGGCCATCCCTTGCATGCAAAGGAAGTTGGGTTTACCCACCCTTGTGTTGCAATTGAAGAAGGGCTAGAGTAATTAGTTTTCATATCCGCAAGTTTATTTGTTGCCCCATCCTTTCCATTTGGAAATTGGATTGAGTGGCTAGGATTAATTTTTTTTTAGGTTCATTTTCTTGTTTTTTGCCTGCACCTTGTAAGTAATTTGGCTTTGCCATCCTTGCAATATCGCGTTGGCTAACATTTTTATTTCAAGTATTTGTTTATTTCCTTTTGCCCACACCTCACAATCGAGTAGGCTTTTCCTTCGTTGTGATATCGCACTTGGCTTGTTTTGTTTAATTTTTGCTTCAAAGATCAAATTTACCACAAGCCCCGTTTTTTGCCCCATATCCTCTCCCCCCGCCGATTCAACCGATCTAGGGTGACGAGAAAGGACAAATATTTGTGTTGGCTAGTTTAATAGACACCCAGATAAGTAGTACATGAAGAGGATCGAAATTCACTCCCAAGTGACTTTGAAAAAGATGAAGAGACATCACATGAGTATGAAGAAGTTTCTATTGAAAATACTGAAGATCATTTCGAGACACATTCTACCTTGGAAATGAAACAAAGAGCATCTACTGATGGATGCTTGAACTATGAAGAAGTACCTACTGATGGGTGCTCACAACTCTATGTTGGTGACATAGAGATCAGATTTCAAAATGTTGCTGCAAGCCAAATTTCTAGTAAACATGAAACTGAAGACCTTGTAGCAGTTGAAGAAGAAACAAGATCAACTTCCCCATCACAACTTGAGCTTCATGAAGTTGGTCCAAGCAAGAAGGAAGAAGATGAGGAGGTTCATTTGCAAGAGCCTCATTTTCTTGAAGGGTCCTTAAAGATGAATGAAAAGAAAATCCAAGAGTCCCTTAGCATACTCCATGACACTCTAGCATTAGTGTCAAATTCTTGTTGGAGAGCTACTTCATTGGAGGAAACATCCTTCCTTGAAGACATGGAGAAGATTCAAAGAGCAATGTGCCACATCAAAGGTAATTTCATATATTTCCTTTTTGATAGAAACCATTTGTTTGAGCTTAATGAATTGTTACATGATGCATACTTGAAGAATAATGAGGATAATCACAAGCTCACAATTCAAAATGAGCAACTTCTTGAAAAGTTGCAAGATACTTGTTTTTCCTCCTATGTTTCAGATTGTCAAATGGTAGATTGTTTGGAGGATTCTCATGACATGGTGGATCATCAGAAATGTGGAAATTTGAATGTGCTTGATGTGTTTGAAGATGATCTTGATGAGATCCAAACACTTGATGTGGTGGAAGAGGAACTTGAATTGTCTCTTGATGAAGGTTATGCAATTTTTAAAGAAGAGCACGATTCCTCTACATTGGAACCCATCTATGACAAAGGTTTCACACTTTTGAAGGAGCTGCATGATACTACCCATATGGATCCTTTCTTTGATGAAAATTCTGCACTTTTTTATCATTGGGGTGAGTTAGTTCATTCTCCTACATCCTACAATTCCATGTTTTGCAGCATTAGTCTCAATGAAGTATGGGTGAAAGGGTTCTTTTTTATGGTGCCACATGAGGAGTATGGAACTCCTAGATTTATTTTTTATGATGACATGGTTGGAGCAACTCTTATTCACATTTGCAGCAGCATACTTTGTTACTTTATGATGATGCACATCTACATGGATGCACATCTGATATGCATTTGAGTCACTTGAAGACTCATGTTTTTTCTTGCTCAACACTTGGTTCATTTGATGTTGGAGGAACTTCATCCAACACTGGGGTGAATAGATTTATGATTGAAGAACATTTTTGTTGCGAGCCACATACTTTGTTATATCTTTATGATTCTCTCATTCATGGATGTATGGGTGAGACTTCTTTGAGTCATTTGAAGTCTCCTTGTTTTTTTTGCTCATTATTTGGTTCGGATTTGAGTGGGGATTCTTCATTCACTTCTTGGATGAAAGAATACATGGCTGAATATTTTGATGCATATCATATCCTTTTGGAGCAGCATTATAGGACATGGGATCCTCACCTATGTCATTGGAACAGATTTGATTAGTCACTTGAAGCTTGTATGCACTTGGCAAATGGTGGTCTACTTACTTGGAGGTATAAGCACTTTCATGATTTTTTGATGAAGCACCTCCTTGATGTACATTTTTATTAGGTTGTTATATACTTTGATGATATATATTATGTACTCATGATGTTTGGAAGAATGCATACAAGAAAATGGTATCCGGGAATTCTCTTTCCTAATGGTATGAGTTGGAGAGCACTCTTAATTGTTGGAGTGCAATACAAGCAATGGGACCCTGCGATAGTTTTTAATCCCATTGATTTCAATTTTTGGGGGAAACAAGCAGTATGAAAGATGGATTCCCCACTTAATAAAGTGATTTTAATCAAAGTAGTGCAGCAGCAAGCATGGTGGTTCCTCTCTAAAATCTTCATGGAATCTCAAAGACTCAAAGTTGGGCAACTCAATGGCAACTTCAAAGAATCATACATAAAGTAGGTTCTTCAACACCCATGTTTGGAATTCCTTGAGGACAAGCAATATTGGGAAGGGAGGATTTGTCATGTCCCAAATTTTGCATCGGGTCACAATGGACTAATCACATTTGCCATATTCATGAGAGGTTGTCAAATTGATGCTAAGGGTCAAATAATTGCCAAGGGGGGAAATTACTAATTTCCTAGGTTGGGGGTTGGAGCTTTGGGATTTGGAATAAGGGGGGCAATAAATGATGTTTGAACATTAGAATGGCATAAATATTTAATAAAGGAGCTAAATAAATAAATACAAAGAAAAATCAAAGTGGCAATTGATCATGAAGACACATGAAGGATGTGGAACCCACACAAGCTAGATTTTCTATGCCACATGGCATCCGCCTCTTGTCATTTCGAATCCATAAGAAGCCCAAGGGTCTTGGGATGAGTTGGAAGGTCAATATACTTGGCATGAACCAATTAAGGTCGAATTGGAGTGGAAGAGGAAGAGGCATTTTGGAGCTAGTGAGACACTTGGACAAGATTCCCTAGCTCTATGACAACAATGATGAAGATGCTATGACATCTATGACACAAATCAGATCTGAAAGCTGGCGTCTGACATATCTGACATGTCAGGTCGAAATAGAGCATCCACGAGGGCACTCATGTGAATTGGGAAAGCTCAATGGGTTCCCACTCGAATTGGGGGAAGATGGAAGGCTAGGAAAGGGAGGACACATGGCAAATCATAAGCACACACCCAAATTCGAATTGGCTTGAGTTTGTGGATGGATTGGTAACCTTAGAAGGCTAAGGATGTTTATAAAATACATGAATCAACCAAGAGAAGGGCTTTTGTTCATTTGAAAAATTGTCATTTGTGAATTGTGAGAGCTAATGGATGACTAGTTTTCTTGCCTTAGCCAATTTTGAGGGTGAAAGATTCCCATCCAAGTTGGTGTTTGGAGAGGCCACTCAGGTCTTTCATGGAGCTTTATTGGAGTTGTATTTGCAGGTGTAAGCTACAGGGCAGCTCGTGGTTCCTTCTATTGCAGCACTTTCTCTCAACCAGTTCCAGTTTTTATGGCATATTCTTGCTCATGGAGGGTTTGCGCTTTGGGTGAGCTATTGATCTCTTTGGGGAAGCTTCTAATGCCCCATTATTTTATGTTCAGATGTAAATGCTCTGTATTTCGAGTTCAGAAGACTCTCAAGTCGAAATACTGAAAGATTTCATGTAAAAATGTTAATCAATGAAGAAATAGTGCCATTTCCCCACTATCTTGTGGTGAACGATTGTAATGTTGATGGATTCAAATGGATAAGTAAACTACTGATGGTTCATGGATGAATGGATTGTTATTTATGTATTTAAAAGTTCAGAAGACTCTCAATTCGAAATACCCAAGAGATTTCATGTATAAATGTTCAACAATGAAGAAACAGTGCCATTTCCCCACTACCTTGTTGTGAACCAATAAAATGTTGATAGATTCGAATGGATAAGTTAACTACTGATGGTTTATGGATGAATGGACTGTTATTGATGGATTATATGAGTTTAATGTTCAGTGCATAAGTATTTGAAGTAATTTTGTTGAGTTTCATAGCATTTGGAGAAGTTTGCCTATCATTCCCCCCAAGGTTGAAACTAGTCTTTTTGCATCTGATTTAAGGGAGTTATAGTAGACATTAAAAGTTGAATGGTGATACATATGAGTTCATATTGATGTCCTTTACATGTCCCTTGCTTCCATTCAGAAATTCGAGTTGGCTTGAGTGCATTTGGGAAGCCATTTTCAGTATTCTTTGTGGGGGAATTAGAACCCCAAATTACTAGTCAAAACTCCTACCTCGACCAAAATCTTAAACAAGTTTGCAGAAACCTTTAGAGTGTCATAAAGCTTCCCTGAACATCATATTCAAATCTTAATATCAGTCATATACCTTCTGTGAAGATTTGGGAGCATTTGGACCAATTTGGAGACCTAGACATCAAAACTAGTCAAAGGTCGAAATTGGAAAAAAAGTAAAAAATTGGTCATTTTAATAAAATTTCCAAAAAGGGACATTACACTTTGGCACAGATTTCGAGGTAGATACTGTTGTTTCATATTTGTGAAATTTTGTGAGTGAGGGTTGATTTAAAAATTCATTGTATTGAATTTTCTTCTTCTTAGAGTTTTCCCCGAAGTTGGGGTTTTGCCTAGTCTTCTGACCAAAAATATATGTGTTTCATGTGTTTGACCGATACTTCAGTTTTCAAGGAGATCTTGAAGTGGTGGTTTTAATTTTAAATTTATGAGTATAATTTTTTATTAAAACCCTAGATATTCAAGTGTTTAACAGAATGTGTGAAGGGAAGTTTTCATATTAATGTCAATTATTTTCTTCATGGTATCAGAGCGGTACTGAAGTAGGGTTCAAGATTGTGATTCACAGTTAAAAGAAGTTGTGTTGTCTTTCAGTCAATATCTGTTGTAAGTTATTTCCAATGATGAGAATACACTATGAGGATAGATTGGATGGTGTATCCAACTACATCCCATGGAAAGTAAGGATTATTGTCGTATTAAAAGAATGGAAAATATGGAGTTTTGCAAACACCAAGATGACCAAGCCTACAGATAAGGATGAACTTGAAGAGTTTGAAGCCCTTGAAGCCAGAACCCAGAGAGTGATCCTGAATGGAGTGAAAGACCATCACATCCCACATTTAGCAGAAAAGAAAATAGCTAAAGACATATGAGATATATTGAATCAATTGTTTGAAGCCAAGAACGAGAACCGCAAGATGGCACTGAAGGACAAGCTACACAATGTCAAGATGAACAAGGATGAGGGTGTGGCATTCGACTTGACTCGTGTGGCACAAATCAAGGACGAGTTAACAGTTGTAGGGGAGATTATTTCTGATTCAGAGTTGGTGAGGATAGCCCCGAAGGGCTTCACCAAGAAGTGGGACGTCTTTGTGAAGTCATTATTGGTAGAGAAAAGCTTCACAATTGGTCCAGATTGTGGGATGACTTTACTCAGGAGGAGATCTGAGAGGGGTCTCAGGGTAGTTAGGTCAGTGAAGAAGTGGAGCAAAATGTGGCAGTTGCAACCAAAGCTAACAAAAAGAAGAAAGACGATATGAACAAGCTACACAATGTCAAGATGAACAAGGATGAGGGTGTGGCATTCGACTTGACTCGTGTGGCACAAATCAAGGACGAGTTAACAGTTGTAGGGGAAATTATTTCTGATTCAGAGTTGGTGAGGATAGCCCTGAAGGGCTTCACCAAGAAGTGGGACGTCTTTGTGAAGTCATTGTTGGTAGAGAAAAGCTTCACAATTGGTCCAGATTATGGGATGACTTTACTCAAGAGGAGATCTGAGAGGGGTCTCAGGGTAGTTCGGTCAGTGAAGAAGTGGAGCAAAATGTGGCAGTTGCAACCAAAGCTAACAAAAGGAAGAAAGACATCAATCAAGTCAGATGTTATCAGTTTGGTCAGATGGGACATTATACCTCTAAGTGTCCTGAAAAGAAGAAAGAGAAGATAGAGAGAGATATGGCAGCATCTGCTGCAATAGAGGACTATGCAGCAAAGTTTGAGCAAGAGTTTTCTCTTGTCTCTATTTATTCCAGTATATGGAGCTCTGTTTTCTAGAATGTCTAGGTTGTTGATAGTGGAGCAACCAGACACATGACTGGAATCTATGATATATTTCATATTATCACGGACTTGGGACTAGGACACTATATTCAAACAGATATAGACAGTCCACGAGTGGCGATATGAGGGGTTGAAACAGTCAAGTTCCAACTAGACCTTGGTGAGGTCTTGGAGATACACAGAGTGCTCTTTGTTCATGGGATGAGAGTTAGTAAACTCTCAGTATCATCCTTTGAGGATGAAGGTTATGGGATGATGGTGAGGTCTGGTCATGTTTTCCTGAATCGAAGAGATGATCCAGTTGGTACTACCATTCTGTTAGGAGATCGCAGGGACAGGCTCTAGTTTTAAAAGGGCACATTGTACGTCCAGGAGCAGGTGGGCAGCTGTCAGAGTCAAAGGATGAGGCAAGAGTTGCATATGATATGCATGTTTCTGATGAGGAGAGTGATTCTCTCCAGAGCACTGGCAGAAGACTCAGGCAGTCTAGTGATGGTGTTGATGAGCAGGTGGATGAGGCTCAGGTCGAGTCTCAGGCTTTAGAGTTCCAGTATGGTGTTGAGCACTGGTATCTGAGAAAGATTCCAGGGCAGGAGGGAGTTGTTTCAGGAGTTAGAGATGGAGATGGTGTTGTGGATCTTCCTCGTTAGGAGGGAGTGTTGAAAAATGATAACTCTGAAGGTCCTCACTCATATTTTTGGTGTGGGTGTGATGAGGACTTAGACTTTGTCCTTCGTATATTTATGTATTAAGTGAATTTTATATTAATAAAGTAATGTTTTGTACTTTATAGAATGGGTCTCACTTAAGTGATTATTTAATAATTAAAGTGAAATTAATTATTAAAAACTGAGTGCATTAAATGATGGCCCTTGATTTTGTAAATGAATCTAAACCCTGGATTAGGTGGTTAAGATAAGTAGTTACAAAGTTAAAGTATAAAACAAAGAGAGAGAGAGGACAAATGAAACACATCATTAAAGACAGAGAAAGAAGAGAAGTGAAGGAAGAGAGAAGTTTCCCTAGAGAGGTGACACGATTTCCAAGAGAAGGTACAGCAGCACGCTTCCCAAGGCAGTCTGAAAACAGTCCGTACAGCAGCCTGTAGCGGATCGTACAGTCACACATGTGAGCACATTTCCCAAGAAAGCCAACTGTCATTAATTGTAGGTCATACAGTCCGTACAGCAGACTTTTCAGGCACGTGTGAGCTCGAACATCGAGGCAGGGAGAAGAGCAGGACGTACAGTTCCGTGCGGCACGTGTGGGCAGATCGTACCGCTGTTCTTTTAGCACAGATTTCGAGGTAGATACTGCTGTTTCAGATTTGAGAAATTCAGTCAGTGAGGGTTGGTTTAAAAATTCATTATATTAAATTTTTTTTCAGAAAACTTCTCTTAATAAAATTTTCTTCTTCTTAGGGTATCCCCCAGAGATGGGGTTTTGCCCGGTCTTTTGACCAAAAATATCTATGTTTCATGTGTTTAATTGATACTTCAGTTTTCAAGGAGATCTTGAAGTGGTGGTTTTAGTTTTAAATTTACGAGTATAATTTTTTATTAAAACTCTAGATATTCAAGTGTTTGACAGAATGTGTGAAGGGAAGTTTTCATATTAATGTAAATTGTTTTCTTCAAATATACATTTATTGAGTTGTAACATGAAATCCTGATCAGGATTATTCTCGTGTGCATGTGATTGGACCTTGAGTTGTGTTTGCTTTAGGATTTGTGATAGCCTGATGTCAAATCTAAAATTATTAGTGATTTGTATGCTTGTGATATTGTAATCAATGGTCACATCATCCTATAGCTACATCGAGGTTGTTGCACATTGTAAAGCAAAAAGCAAAATAAACTGATAGGCATATACTATATCTCTATCTACAGAAGCATTCTCCCAACTTCCTTTGGGGATTATACAGCTAGACTGGTAATCTTGTGGGGGTGGAAGCAAACTTGCAGAAGGTATTCTTGTTGGGGTGGAAGCAGGCCTGCAAAGTACGTTGAATATCTGTCATGATGTTATACACAAGTTCTTAGTGGTTTGTAGACCATCCAATGCACAGTTGCCTCCAAAGAAAAGCATGGGCATCCTGTAAAATGTTTAAAACTTGCTCCTTGTTATCACTCAAAGTCGTCCCTTGGAAAACTTCTAAGGGAGGTGGAATGACCACTTGAGAAATGTACTCGGTGACCAGTACTCTCACTCCAAAACTAGCACATGCTAGTTTCAAGGGGTATTCCTAGGACTTTTTCACTGTCCTAGCTTCAAAATTTTCCTAGTGACATCTGCTAAAACATTGAAGAAATAGCACAGATTGGAAATTAGAGACTGCAGATTAATGAACAAAGATGCTTTAAATCATTAGAGACCAGCGCCAAGTCCAATGGGAAATGAGAGAAATGAGAAAGAAGAAAATCAGTAAGGTAATCAAAGATTAAATCTCACTAACTCAAAATCCTAAAGGCTGAATTCATAGAGCAAAGAGCAACAGCAGGAATCCCCACAGTAAATAACTCCATAAACTAGAGTCTAGACAAACACATCTTCATTAATAGAGATGTGATACACATAGTTCTGATACAAGTCAAATCAAACCTTCTCCCAAGGAATCAGAAGGGGCATAGCACAAAAGTCACTGTTCCAGGCCTTGTTAATCTACGAAGACATCAACTGTAGCTTTGGAATCGGATTATAGGACAAGAAAAGGCTTGAAGACAAGAATGCTGAAGAAACATGGACTCAAATGGCATTGATGGATGAATCCACACACCTTCTCCTCCTCTTATGATGGGCATGGAAACTGCAAGGATAGATTACAAGCTTTAGCTGTGACACAATGTTTATAAAGGATAGGGAAAAGAAATTGCAACACAAACCCTAGAAGCTACAACACTATGTAAGTTGGTCAACAAAAGCAAACAAAAAAACGAGGACTCCATCAACGGCCATGAGGTTCAACAAACATGAATGAACCTCATGAATTTTTTCAAATTTGCCAAATCTCGAAACTCAAGGTTAAAACATTCGGTGAACCTGACATGACCTATATACTAATTAGTTCCTCAAAAACACAGCCTAGAAAGCTCTCAAATTCAGTGACCAAAGCCAGGTCAAACCCATTGGTATGAAGTGCCCCCTCCTCCTCCCCCCCACAAGCTTGCTCTGATTTTAGCACATATTAGAGTTCAAAATAGGATTGCTTGGAGATGGAGCAAAAAGAGGCATTCTCACCTCCCTCTCACCCTATTATCACCTGCCCTAAACCCTAACAGGGTTCCTTCCAAAGACTGCAAGAGGCATGTGGAAGGCCTGACATGGTGGAGAGGATGATGGTTGGCGGTTGAGAGTGAAGCCAAGGTGGCTCTGGATCATTACATGGTGATCGTTTGTGCATTCTCATGGTAGAAAAGCTTCTCTGCTAGTGGATCCTTGTGTTCTAACCCATGTTCTATGTCACACAACTTTGGAGCTGGAGATGAGGAATTCTTTCCTGTAGGCAAAATCAAGTTTTACTGGTGCAAATTAGGGCCCGCGACAGACGCTTGTCTTTCGATGCCTGGTGCAGCTGGTTTTAAATGTAGATCTAGCCTTCTATGACCTTATCTCAATCAATGGTGTGGCTTGGCTCATGGATCCATTGTTTCAAGTGTAGATCTGGCCTAGTGCAGCTTGTGCTGCTTTATGCTCCAGAGTCCAGTGTACATCTGAGCAAGCTACTCGGATGATTCATAGCATATGGGTGTGATTTGGCTTGGGAGCCGCTAGGGTGGTTTCCGAGTAAATTTTGGTGGCCAAATCTATGATCAAGGCTTAGCATATGCTCTGGAAGCTACCAAGTGAGTTGTTTGAGTTCCGATGTGGTTCAACAACCATGTTTTCTGCTAGATATTAGTTGCTCTCTTACTTTGCCTGTAGATTATTATTGAGTTTTTGGGCCAGATATGATATTGTTGTTGTAGCCTTAAGAGTGTGACTTCCCCACACACTCTATTGACAATTCTTGGGAACAATGCCTCCTCAGGCTCATGCTGCTCCCTTGCATGATGTTGATGATCTTATAGCAATGCCTATTTAAAGCTAAAATCAGGCCTAAACATGCTTTGCTTGCACTCCAAACAACCTCTGAAATACGCTGAGATATGGCATTATTTAAATCCGATGTGGATCTGTTGGGTAATCTTAAAGAACCTCGCTGATGTCATAATTTCTTTAATCACCTTCAAAAATAATTTTATGATAAGGGAAGGGTAGGTGATAACTGATGAAAATCCTTATAGTTTGGTCCTTGGTATCTCTTGTTCTTCATAAGGAAGACTTAAATCTATCATACCTCGTGAGTTAGCTCCTCTTGGTACTCTCGTAACTCAGCTGAGATTCCACAAAACCAACCCATGTTTATGTTTTTGCAAAGGAAATGCAACGTTTCCAGTTTAGGCAATGCTTGTCTCAACTTAAAGAGTTCTCCAGCCTATTCTAACCCAAGACTTGACTCTAACTTAGAAGTTTGAATCAAGAATTGCAGTCTCCTGCCTGAATTCTCTTTTATGGTTGGCTTTGTATCTTACTGTGTACGACTGATATTTCACAAAGGCAATTGTTATGTTGACAGCTAATGAAGTCATGTCTCTTTTATACTATCCAGCCTATGGTGAAAGCAAAGGGACAGGAATGCTAACCCTGTTTTAAGCTTCAAGTGCATCTTTCCTATGTAGGCTCTGTATATGGTTTTCTTCATAGATTCTACTTAAGATTACAGGGTGGCCATTTCTCACTTCAGCAAGAAACTGCAGGTAGCTCATATCATAGTTGGATCTAAAGTCCAGGGGAATCTGAGAGGCCCTGCAGCTTGATCTCTATATAGGTCTGGATTTAGATTCATGTGTTTTTTGAGGTTGAAGAACTTGTGATCTTTGGTTCTACAATATGACAACTACCACCGCAGCAGTAGATGCCCCTGAAAGGTCCTTCCCATTGAGACCTCAATGGTATGCCCTGGGCCACCACATTTTCCATGCATTCACGTGCACCTTCCAAAGGTAGCCTTTGCTATGCTTCGCTTTGGTTTTTTTTTTATTGTATCTTTTTGCTCAACGATGATCAGTGATTTTGCAACAGACAAAAAAGCAAGATATTTAGTGTTCAAAATGCTGAAGCATTAATTTAGATGCAAAGTGACCATCAATTACTGCAATGAACAGATTACTTAGAGAAAAGGCTTACCCCATTCTAAAGCAAAGTCAGATCTAGATTCAGATTTTAAATGAATTAGGAAATGGTCTGGACAATGTGGGAAACTGTGAAATTAGACATAATTGTAGCCCATAAGGAAATATATCGAAACCATGGTGAAAATAAAGATAATTGTAACGAGCAGAAAAGATAGACCTTTCGTATTGAATATCTTCCAAATCACTTCCTTCTAATGCAAGCATATCAGTTTGCAACTTTTTTATGATATGCAAGCTAAACATGTAGAATTATTATTTGTTGCTATCTTTCCAAACTCCTGGTTTACATGCAAGAACATCAGCTGGCAGACTTATAAGGATGCCATGGAAACATATTACACTAAACACAAATTGAAATAACTGACAGTTGCCATTGTCTTTTCAATTACATGGTTGAGAGTTTCTGCCTAGCATTTTCTAGACTACTTGTACTTAAATTTTAACAAGGGGACAAGAGGCTTCTTAAGATTGCTTCATTCTAATCAAAACCACCTACAACTTGAGCAAGGTTGGAATAAAAACACCAAGTCTTGGCTAAACCATTGGGGAGTCGAAGAAGAGATCACTTTGCAGAATAGTGATAATATCAAAGTATTATTATATCTAAATTTAAGGAGAAGATGTGGTGCAATAAAGAGTTAAAGGATAAGAGAAAACTAAGAAATTATAAGGAGGTGATCAACCCTAGTCTAGAATATCAAAAGTATCTCTCTGTTTTAACTAGCGTAAAGAAAAAAATCAATATTACTAAAACAAGAACAAAGTCTCACAAGCTCCATAGTGAAACGAGGCGCTGGAAAATTCATAAAATGCCATGGGATGAAAGAATTTGTCATCTTTATGACACCAAGAGGGTTGAAGATGAAAACCAGTTTCTCAAAGAATGTCCTACGTACAATTCCAAAATATTTGCTACAACGACCTTACTAAACTTTTAAGTTATTTTAACTCATCACAACTATGGTGAGTTAGGAATGCTTCTCTTGAAACTTTTCGAGCATAGAAATAAAATTCTAAAGAAAACCAAGTGACTCCTTACCTTTGAATCAATATACTCGACTTCTGCCACAGATTATATTTATTCTTCTTCATTGTTGACAACAGATGTTAGTCTACTATAACTCGATTAAACAGCAACATACATGGTTTAATTCTTAGCGTGTAATTCATATTTGAGAAACCAGTATTTGATAATTAAGTGGTCAACTTGCGATGGCCAATTCATAATTTCATACAATTTTATCATTATAGAAGCCTGACACAGCATTTATTTAAAACTCAAATGATCATGCCTAAGAAATTCACTTTACAAATCCCTTATTCTTGTTTTATGTAAAAGACCACTTTTGTTACTGACTTGTTGCTTTGTTCATCTGATAATGCTATAGATGCAACCATCAAAACGATTTACACAACATGAGATTGTCCATGATTCCCAAAACATTAGCAAAGACTCTTCCTGTTTGAGGTTCAAAAAAAACAACAAATTCTCCTCTACAGATTTTTATCAAATGTTATTGGCAATTTCCCATAAACTGCTATGGATATTCCACTGGAACACTTCATCATGGAGGATATTATAACTTAATTCATTATGTTTGGCTTAATTCTACGAAATGGTAAATAAACTGGAACTGAAAGGAAAATAACTAGAGCAAAATAGCACATCCACACAAATAACACAAGATATACCCTAGGAAAACCCACTATGGGAAAAAACCCAGCCAGAAGTGAGGACTATGGCTTGCTCTGTTCTCCAAAATGCAATGCAAATACAAAGAAAGTGGTACTCACTATGGAGTTACCTCTGATACTGTGGCTTGCAAGGCTACTACAAGATCTCCTACTCCCTCAGTTATGCTCTAATATCCACTCCCTTATTGTTGCTTGACTATGGAACAATACAATAACATCATCAGAAATGGAACAGTTTTTTCTCCTAACGCTAGTGTTTAACATAGCCCAATAGTCGCCTAGGGTTAGTTTTAGGGTTTGCACATGCCTCAACTCTTGATTAGGGTTAAGATTTTGGACCCTCTAGAATGTTCTTGAAAGTCCAGACGTGACTTTCTCCACAAGTGTGTGGAATCCACTCAGTGCCATGATGGTCAATTGAATAGGTCAACTTGCAAAAGGCATAGCTTCCTCATACAGACTCTGATTGAGGCGATTTTTGCACAATTGGAAAGGCCTCAAAGTGTGGAGTAGCATCAAGGGGCTGGAAGCTATGCCCATAGACTATTGAGGCGATTTTTGCACAATTGGAAAGGTCTCAAAGTGTGGAGTAGCAACAAGGGGCTGGAAGCTATGCCCATAGACTATTGACCCCAAATAACATTGTTTAAGCCCTCAAACAGGCCTCAGAAGGTTTTGGACCCTGTTACCGGTTGAAATGGCAGTCCAAGCCACCAGCAAGCATATGTGGAAGAAGCGACCACTGTCACCTTAGTCACTTTTCCCAACTGCTTCGGAAGCCTAAACCTCCTAGGGGAGAGCCCTATTACAACTCTGAAAAGACACTAAAACACCAACAGATATCTCTTTCAAGGATGTTAGTGACCAGTTCCTAATGGAGTCAAATCAAAGAGTGAAGGAAAAGAACTGACTGTGTGTGTGATAGCATAGGTGTAACTAGTATGTTTACTTCAGTTGTGAAAGAGGGTCAAGACAAATAAACTACCCCAACCCTAGTGCAAGCATCATTCACCCAAATTAAATTATAACACCAGTCCTAGCAGCACGTCAATAAGTGTTAACAGTATTGCAAAATATATCAGTAGTATGAGTGCAGTTATTAATGCAAGTATTTATGACAACAGTAGTTTAACATAAATAATACCAATGTATGCGCAACCATGCAATTACCATATTATTGTATCCAGTATGAAAGCAAGTTGCATATAGGATTAGCCAATTTCAAATAATATGACAAAATAAGCAATCAGGGATGAGCAAGTACAGCTGTATAGAAGATATATATCAGTCACTCATTCAAGTATTCATGGCAGCCACAGTTATACATATTTATTGCAGTATAATATTGGTTACCAGCCGTATTCCGTATTGAATACTAATGTGTTTATTTAACCCAACTTTGCACTAACAGCATTAACACTAACTAACAACAATATGGAAGTGTTTTATTTGTTTATCAGTAGTATAAATTTGTATTTATGTGGTAGTTTCAGACTGTATGTAAAGGTAAAAGACGCCACAATAATCCACTTACTGTCATGGACTAAACTAGCAATTCATATCAGCTTTAACTAACCCCTTGTTTGTCTTGTTGAAAAGTTACCTAGGAAGTGTTTGTCCACCTAGACTTGCCTTGGGGTGGACAATGACACTTAAAAGTTGTGACTCCTAATCTTGTGCATTTAATGAAGTGAGAAGCACTTTATAATTTTAAAGTGACTTTATTAAAAAGGCTAAGTTATGGTTTTTCATATGTTCACATTTAAATAAAGTTAAGAGAGTGATTAAATAGAAAGGGGTTGTTCTAACTTTATTAAATGACATGAGGTGCACTAAATGTCATTTAATTAATATTTAATGGAGCATTTAATGTGAACCCTTCATCTAATCTAATCTTGACCATTAGATTGACAGGGAAGTTACCATGAACAAAAAGGAGTAGGGCAAGGCAAAAGTTCATTCATAGTGATCATTTCCAAAAGAGAATTTTGGACAGAGGAAGAGAAAGAGAGAGTGAGGGTTTTGAAGAGATTTCTTAACCAGCAGGAGAGAGAAACTGAAGATAAATTTGCAGGCACAAATTCCAAGGAGTCCGTACTCTTGCACAGAAATCGAGGAGAGTTTCATACAGCTGTACAGCCAGCACAGAAAATCGAGACAGTACGGCTGCATTAAATTCTGAAACCATACAGTACAGATTTGCAAAGAAATCGAGACAGTACGACCTGCATTAAATTCTGTCCGTGCAGTACGGATTGGCACATGGTTCAAGACAATACGGTGGGCACATTTTTCAAGGTGGAAGTACAGAAATTAATTCTGTCCGTACAGACCGAATTGATACGAATTTCGAGGCAGCCTCTGGCACAATTTTCAAGGTGGAAAAATTCAGCAGTGGGTTCAAATTTCGAGACAGAAATCTGATAAGTACTGTTGATTTTTTTTTGTACTTTTCTAAAGAAAAATAATAAATCTCTCTCACTCAAAAACAGGTTTTCCCTTGAGGGGTTTATCCTGGACCATTGGTCAAAAACAACCGTGTCATTTTCATGTGTGTTTGGTTGTCTGAAAATTTCTGAGTTTGAAATTTTTGTTTGAAAAAGTAAATTTCTGAATTCTTTAATTTTGAAAAAGAATCTCATGTGTTTCAAGTTTCAGTCAAATTTTGATTAAAATTTGTGCATAGAGGGTTTGGGCATTAAACTATGCAGAGAAGCCAACAGGCTTGAAACCGGGTTGGGATTTATGAAAAACTTTCATGTCTAATTGTAGGCCAAGGAAGAGGTAAAAGAGGAAGTATAGCAGGCTACAAAAAGGAGAGGGCTGCCACTGTAAGGTCAACCCTTAAGGATGAAAAGGGAGGCCTGGGAGGTAGTACCTATGGCTGCCTTAAAAGCAGACCCAAGAGAGAAAGGGCAGCCTAGGGTAGACAACTAGAGGCCGAGGGTGGAGGAGGAGAGGAGAGGTTTGGCTGCTAGGTGAGGCAAAAAGGTAGGTCTAGGGTTTTAGAGCAAAATTAGGACAGTTTTAGGGCCTTTTCAGGGCAAAGTTTGAGATTTTTCAATTTTTGCAAATTTTGTATTTTTAGGGTTCCCTATAATTCCGCCTTATGGTTTTTAGAGCTTTAGAGGCTATGCCGAATTTTTAGGAAAAGAGGCCGAAATTTTAGGAAGGCCAAAAAATGCAAAAAAAAAAAATTGATTTTGAGGGTTTTCGACATAAAAATGCAGACCTAATTATAACCCTAATTTTACCATTAGAATGCAGACTTACACATGCAAATGCAATCTATCTAACCCTATTGACTAGGTTTTGGAAATGAAAAGGTGTGAAGACAAAGGGAGATCAACCCTAGCAAAGCCCTACCTCAACCTAGGGAGTCTAGGGAGGATGGCTAACTTAGAGAGGAAGAGATCCTAGTCAAACAGCAAGCCTAGAAAACTAAGGGAAAAACCTAGAGGACCCTCACAAGGAGATGTGCCTCGACTTGCTAAGGTGACAAGAAGGATGGAAACGGCCTATTCTAGGAAAAAATGCAGCACTAGGGCTACCATTTAGTCTTGAACATGCATCATCTACCAACATTCAAACAAAGAGATAAGAAGCCCCACCTCCAAGTGCCCGTGTTTAGCCAACAAATCAAAACATCAACTTGCAAAAGAATTTCACCATAGAACACCATAAAACGCTTGCATTAACCCAGAAAATCTCCCTCAAGAGGAGCGCATCTCTCCAAAGAGCCCTAATAAGGGTAAAACAAATGCATAATGATTTATCCCATAAGTTGTCTTTAAAATGAAAGTGAGGAGATCTATTTATATGATCTCACACTCACATTTTACAAAATATCCAGGCCTACAAAATGTCATTTGAAAATTAAAAGAAAATAATAATAAAATATAGCCTAAGGTAGGCTCAAGGTAGGCTACATGGGATATTTGTACTCCCAGGTGCCAAAATAGTAAAATACATTCAAATAAGCAAATCGCTCCGAACGAAAGGCTGGAGTGAGCTGGAGGGAGGGCATTTTACCTCATCTAACCCCTAAAATATTGTAAAATCCCTCAAAGCATCAAAAAGGCCTGGCACCGAGGATGTCTTCCTCTGAAGAGATAAGGCCAGGGAGAGCAGGCGCCAGCAATCTGAGAGGCCAGAAGGGTGTCATAAGTGGTTGTGAGTGGAGACAAAAGTCTCACTGCTAAAGCAAAGGCCACCTAAGCATTAAAACAAGAGATGGGCCCATGTGACCCAGTGGTGAACCCTCAGGGGCCCCGGACACCAACCCTGATGTTAAAAACCCCAATAAAGGGCAGTCAACAGTGCCATTAAGCCACAGTGCCCCTAAAGGAGGACCAAAGGACCCACCACCCATGACCACCATTGCTCAATAACCACCCTCCTGGTCGAAAAATTTTGCTCTCTCTCTGGGGTACACCTGAAGGTGCACTGGGTACAGGTGCAGTGTAGCAGGACCCCAAATCTACAAAGACCTACCCCTAAAATGGGCCCTACAAGTCATTCATCCAATTGTTCCACCCATTAAGCACCAAAATAGATGACAAATTATATATTGATCGAATTCGGATCAGTTATAAACAAAAACTGCTAACAGTGTCCATGCTTACCATGAATAGATATCTAATCCATTGCTGGCATCTAGAATCGGAATCTATGATAACTATACTTTTGTGAATCTCTATGTCTCCTCCAACTCTTGATCTCTTGTTGATTATCTCCATTGTACCATAAAGTACCAAACACAACACCTTTGTAGAGCAATGTTGAAATGGTTGAAACTCGAGTTGACAAACAACTTGGTTTGGCAACTGTCTCAGCAAGGCAGGAATGTAAGAGTTCAACTAGAACTCGGCAAATACT
Organism: Pseudotsuga menziesii; assembly: GCA_001517045.1. Classification (NCBI taxonomy): domain Eukaryota; kingdom Viridiplantae; phylum Streptophyta; class Pinopsida; order Pinales; family Pinaceae; genus Pseudotsuga; species Pseudotsuga menziesii. The sequence continues at coordinate 50,541 of LPNX010833978.1, forward strand.
TGGACTTGGCAGCATAAATCTTTCAAAATGAGGGCTTTTCTTTTATTTTTTAACGTATTATATTTGAAATTGGCAAGTTTTTTCATTTGCCAATTTTCTAACTCACTGGACAGTGAATAACCCACAAGTTTCTCACAGGTCAGGGTCTGACCCATGAGTACTAGTGGGTCTGACTCACTTCTGGTGACTTTCACTTTCTGGCAAAGAGTCAGTCTTGTGACCGAGTTAACTTGTCGAGCAGAGTTTGACTTGGGAGTACTCAGATCTCTCAGAGATTTTTTCAACTATGATGTGGAGAAATAGCAGCACTCAGATCTCTCAGAGATTTTTTCAACTATAATGTGGAGAAATAGCAGTAAAGATTGAAACCTAAGAGAAAAATACAGAGGAATTCTAAATGTTCTGTAGCACCACTTTTACAGTACTACTGGTGTTATAAAGGCTGGAACTTCATTTGTATCTGGTGTTAAATTTCAGTACATTGTAAACAGACCTGCAAACTGTTAACCCTGGAAGGATGGAAAAGCTTTTAAGTAACTCACAAAACTGCTCTTTATGGTAGATGTGAAAACAAGTAAACTGAAAAATACTAACAGCAACTAATAACAAACTGCAGCACTTAGAAAAAGCATCTCTGTTTTCTTTATTTACTCGGGAAAGAAAACCAAACACAATGCACCTCAAAACCTGTCAGCTGATTAATATATACTTATTCCTCTATCAAACCACTAAGAAAAGTTGTCTTAACATCCATTTGATATAAAGGCCAATCAAATACTGATGTTAAAGACATAACAGTTCTGATGGAAGTATATTTGGCAGCTGGAGAAAATGTCTCCTCATAGTCTACTCCCTCTTTCTGGGAGAATCCTCTTGCTATGAACCTTGCCTTATACTTCTCAATACTACCATCAGCTGCATGCTTCACCTTGTACAGCCACCTGAAATCAATCACTGACCGCCTTGCTGGTCTCAGTACTATTTCCTAGGCATCATTCTTCAGGATGAAGTTATCCTCCTTTAGCATGGCATCCCATCTGCTGCCCCCTCATCTAGAAGGCTCTGCATCAATAATGGGAGACATCACTGCAACATAGTTAGGAAGCTTCTTAGGAGTATGACTCACACAAAAGGAAGTCTTAGCTCTCCTACTTGCTCATGTGCCTCATATACTCTGGTTAAATCATTCAGGCCTCCAGACTAAATTTGAAGGCACAATCACAATGGTCTCTGTATCTGCCCTGGAACCTGACAATCTGACTCTAATTTACCAGAATCTGTGAATCAGCTTTTGGGGCAGCAAGCTTCTCTACCTCCTCAATCTTTGATAGAGACTCCTGAGACCAGAGGACCGTGCATCCTCACCAAACTTGACATCTCAGCTTACAACTACCCTCCACTAGCATGGAATGTAGACTTTGTAAGACTTGAAAGTCTCACAATATCCCGCAAAAATACCATTCAAATTAAAGGGTTCCAATTTAGTTATTTTCTCCTTAAGAATATGAATATATACAAGACAACCAAAAACACAAAAAAGTGATACTTATGGTTTTTCACTAGTAAAAGCTTTCTCTAGTGTTTTCTCCTTCAATATCCTGTGAGGACACTTGTTCAGAATGTAGACTGTTGTACAACATGCTTCTGCCCAGATACACATGGCCAGATCTAGGTCATGGATCAATACCTTGGCAGTCTCTATGGTGGACCTATTCTTCCTATCTGCAACCTGCGGTGGGTTGTAAGGCATTGTCAGCACCCACTTGATCCCTGCTTCCCTGCAAAAAAGTACCAAACTCCTTGGAGACATACCCTCCTTCCTTATCTGATCTTGACACTTTAATCTTCTTAGCTATCCGATTTTCTACAAGAGAATTACACTCTTGAAATTTTCCGAAGGCCCCATCCTTGGTCTTCATGAAGTAGATCCAGGGATTTTGAGAGGAGTCGTCAATAAATGGTTGTAAAGCATCTTTTACACAGAAATTGAATAATTCAAGAAATTTGTATTTTGATTCTTCATATCTCAACATTTTGATCCCTTCTTTGGGATCATCATCAAGAGACTAAATGGAACATAATATATGTTACATGGGTCCACATATGACTAATGTATCTGTATTATGTAATGTCCCCAATTTTAGGGTTACTTGTTTTGTAGTTGGGATATCTTCCAAGGCTATAGTTAGTGAGAGAGGGAGTGACTATTGATGCCACTTAGCCTAGGAAAGCTGTTTATCTCTAGGAAAGTGACTAATAGCATGATGGATGGTATTGGGTGTTCCATGGTATTGTTCATCTCTAGAAAAGTGAATAATAGCATGGTGGATGGTATTAAGTGTTCCATGGTATTGGAGTGCACAGAAAGTTTAAAAGAGAGGAAATGCCCCATTGGGGGGCATGTTGATTTGGATATTGATTTCTTGTAACCGTCTGGGGTTATCCAGAGTTTTCGTCTAGGGTTGGCAAACTCCATCCATCCATTGTGGTTTAGTTTTGGTGGTGAGACATATCCACCCTAGATAGACAAGGAGGATCCATTCAGGGTCTTCACTTGAGCTTCATCTCTTGGTTTGACATCACTTCCAGGTTCTTGTTGGGTATGTTTTGGTAGTTGCTATAGCAGCCATAGTTATTTATATTGCTTACCATCTATTATTCATCATAAAGGTGCCAACAATGCTTCTCCATTTTAGTGTGTTCTTGAATGTTCCCAATGTGTTTGACAAAATGTTGATGTGAATGCAAATTGCATGTGAAAGTAACAAACCAATGTAAAATTGTTATCTATTTGTCAAATTCATGTAATTTGTGCCCATCTAGGTCGGGGACATTACAGTATCAAATCAATAATCCCTTTTGACCAATGATCACTGTCTAGGAAAGCAATCTTGGCATGCTTCCCAAGTGCGCAAACCTTACACACGCCAGTGCTCTCGATCTAGAAGTATAACAATCCCTACACCATGTCCTTCAAGATAGGCAATGCTCTATAGTGCAAGCGACCCAACCTCTTGTGCCAAAGCTCACAGAAGTTGTTGTTGTCATGCACTAGATCTACCAATGACCTGTACAGACTTTTGAGACTAGATCTACCAATGACCTATACAAACCACCTTCTCAAACACCTCTAGCAAAAACTCGACCAAGATCGAAGCATCTCCAAGCATCTCCTCCACATGATGACTCGTTGATCATCAAACTCAACACCACATCCTAGGTTTGTCATAACTAAAACTGCAAGTAGCTTCTTAGTCAAACCAAGAACATATAAAACACCACTAAGCTCAAGAACATCATTTTCGAGCATTCGAAATCAGATGGATCGCAATCCTACTACAAGATATAAGACATCATCATCAAGCTCCACTTTAAGCATGTGTCCTGCTCCTTAAGTTTATTGAATGCCTTTTGTTGATGGGCTTATGTCCAGATGCTCCACTACCCACATGCCATTCGACACCAAACATGGTGGTAGATGAAAGACATGAGACCATGGAGAAGTTTGTATCAAATTGGGATGCAATGGATGCAAGCTCATCCATTTTGACAAAGGCCTCTACACACTGCTTCTGCTGCTATGGTTTTCCCTTCCCCTTCTTCTTCTCAAGTCACTAAGAAGCATAGTAGCCAAACTTTCAACACTTGACATGGCTCAAGTCTTTTTAGCCCTAATGCAAGGAACCTGAATACTCTTTTTTTCTCATCCAACCCTTCTCCAGTCCTCCCTTCTTACTTCCCTTCTTCATCCTAGCAGTGAGGGCTACATTCTACTCTTCTTCCTCTATACCTGTAACTATCTTCAATATCGTCTCCTCCCGGGTGAAATCATCTCATAGCCTCTCAAAGGTGGGAAGCTTATCTCAGGCACACACATCCCAAAACAAAAGACTGCCAAGAAGATGAAAATCCATTAAAGGTTATGGGTATTTAATCTTCACTCTTAACCTCTTTCCAACTGCTGCAAGATGATCTCAGAGTTTTGAAATCTTCATCAAATAATTGGCTATGGTATCTATCATGCTCATTCATGTGGCTCTAAGATTATTCCTCATAAGCATCTTCGATTGATTTTCTCACTCTAATATAGAGTAACTAGAGCATCAAACATTGCTTTACTGGTTGTCTTTCTGGTGATGTGAGGGATCAAGTGATCCTTCACCGAGTCGAGGATGACTTGCTTTGCCCTGGACATTTCCTTGTTATATTCTACCAACTACACAAAATTGATGGGCTCTGCAACCTAGTCTCCACGAAACCTCAAACATCTAACTCCTCCAATAGATTTTGCAGCCTCCACTTCCATGGTACAAAATTGTAAGCACCCTCCAACATGTGACACTCTCACAGACCAAGACTTGTCATCGTTGTAGCTCTGGGAACACACTTAAACCAAACAGATCAGCAACCTAAAACAAACTATCACAGCTCCATAGTGTTTTTCTCAAGCACAGAACTCGGGCATCCCATTCCTTAAACCTTCCAACAACTCCCTCCCAAGTAGAAGCCATACTAATCCTACCCATACACAGATTCCTAGAAGGCTTCAAAAAATGCAGTCTGATACCATACATGATAAACAGACCCAGAAACTGTTAACCCCAAAAAGCAGGAAAAGCTCAAATTCACCAAACTACTTCTGTATGCTAGATCTGGAAAAATATAAGCCAACTGAAAAGTACTAGCAGCAACTAATAAGAAATTTCAGCACTCGGAAAATCATCTAGTTTCCTTATAACTCAGGAAAGAAAACCAAACACAGTGCACACACTCTTTAGTAAACTGAATGAATAACGAAGGCAGCAGGACACGGTGCGCCCTACTTAACTTAATAAAACCCTATTTCAATTCTACAGAAGTGTGCCGAGGCTACATGCAGAAGTTGCCTAGAATAAAGCACCTCACTCCTAGAATAATGCACCCTAATCTAAAACCGGACGGGGGAAACCTCATCTGCCATGCACTTTTCCTCTAATTTAAGAATAGCAATTAAATGATAAAAATATTGCCTAAAAAATGCACTTCAAAACCTGAATTGTGAGAGGTGAGACAAGAACTGAAGAGGGCACACTCACCTCACTTACAGATCATTGTAAAACTATGCCCCTATCCTAACTCCATCTCTGCCATGCACAAAAATTGATGCTACAGGTACTGCCGAAGCATGCTGCTGAAAGGAGAATAGCCACCATGCAACCAGGTAAACTCTAACAGCTGGCACAGCATCAACCATTATTTTGAAATGCCCTATAGTCAGATATCAATTCAACCTGTGCACATGTAATCTAAGCATAGGCCCCTCAATACAGAGTTTACTTCCCTTAAAGGTCAAGAAAATGTCTTCTATATCCCAATACTGAAGAAGTGAACTGAAGCTGCTTTTCACCTTCAATAAGACAACCCTTGATGTTTAAACATATCAGCAAACAAAATACAGTATACCCATATATATTCAGGAAGTTGCTAACAATCCTTACTCAAACGGAGGATTGGTTCCTAACTTCCATTTGATGAAATAAACCATGCAGAATGTGCATGAATCTTGTGGCACGTTTGAATGCTAGAGAATTTTTCAATAAATAAGGTCACCGCTAAACACGGATCTACATCTTCAATTAAGCCTGCACAACTGCCAACAGATTCCTTTCTGAATAATATTGCGTGTAACTCCATCTCTCATTTTTTCCCGCTCTACTTGAAAGACAATTATAACATAAGCATTTATTTGAAAGCACCCTCATTACCCAGAATTGTATATGTTCTCACTTATCCTGTAGGTTTGGAGTTTGGATAACATGAGTTTAACCATCCAGTTGCCTTGGCTCACCTTGATATGTAGTAGAACATACAAATGTCAATAACATAAGTGCATGGCACTAACGAATGAAATTGTGACTTACTGCTTTTCCCAGCCAAGCAGTTCTGTCAGTGCTGTCAATGATTGAAATGCGATCCCCATTGCTGCATTGGAAGAAAGCAGTCAGTGCCCAAGTTCAAACACTACCCCTTTTTGCAAAGCATAATTTCTTAACCCTACTTTTGTAATGACCCAATCAACAAAAACAAAGGAAATTTTGCATGTAGTAATTCCAAGAACAGTCCAGGCATGACACCATGTCAGAATTCATTTTTTATCTGGATCTGTAATTCAAGAAAAAATTTAAATCTTTTAGGTGTACACCATTTTATACTGGAAATGCAAATAAGACTTGTTTGCTTCTGTCATTATCCCTTATTAGGGAAACGTGCGTGATGAATTCACAATCCGTTCTGCCAGAGCATTCAAGTTACCATAAACAGACTAAACTCCTAATAAATTACCATTTTGCAGAAAAGCCTGTTTATAGGAGAAAACATGAACACTGCAGATAGCATATAGAAAATCCACCACAAAGATTTTACAAAGGCGGCAAAGCTAACTACAAAAGAGGAAGCCTCTCACTTGAGAAAAAACCAGTCAAGTCCACCAAAAAGCATCTGAATTCTATGAGCCCCAATCAATAAAATGATGCAAAGTTCAAGATAAAGAGATTTCCTTTACAGAACCAACTTTTAGAGATACATTAATATATTGCATAGTCAATTTGATGGAATTACATACCTGCCATGTATTGCTTTCAGTTTAAAGTTTGGAGTTTCAACCATAAATGATTATCTACATTCCTGTCCAACAAATGCGTTTGCATTTATGAGAGATCTTTAAAGCACACCCCACTTGTGTTTCCCATGGAAAACCACCATTCATATTTCAATCTTCTCGTAGTCCTCCACCACAGAAATTGCATGGTTGATTTCGTAATAGTGTCGGCTTTATTCACACACTTCCACCATTATAATATGAACTTTGCCCATTATAAGCCTCGACTAGCAAAAATGACATTTACAATAATGTCCACTAAAGACAAAATATACTTCAATGGGACTAGAGAATACATCAGTCGTGAGAAAACCCTAACAAAACAGGGGAATCCAAGATGCACCCCTAAGATGAGAAATAAAAATAACTGAAGTGAAATGAAAAACTAGTAACCCAACAACGACAAATGAAACAACATATCAAAACCTGGGCCAGGAAGAAGGTTATCCCAGGGGAAGAATACTAGATTGCAGGATGATGATATACATTTCTTATCCTTAAATATTATATTGTAACTAAATTTCCCATCAATAGACATTATCTTATTATTTATTTGTCCTTAAATATTATGTGGCCATTATCATCTTATCACAAAGGATATAAAAGGACAGGTTAAATAAACTTGAACTGGCTCTTCCAGGTCTTTAAATCAATGGAATCCGTTAAAAAAAGTGATTATTATAAGACATAAATTAGCAATGGATGGTCAAATGATAGGATGTCCAAAAAGTAGCCAGACTGATCTGAATAGTATAAGTGGAAATAATGCTCAAGTCATAGTTGACCAGTATAACTCTCCTGGATGGGGTGTAAACAGCAACATGGGCATCGTCAATGTGGACGGGACGGGAGTTAACCGGCGTCCTGCAACGGCTGGCAAGGCAGTGGCTGCGAGGATATCAGCGTTTAATGGCATTAATTCCTTCCCTCACAATGAAGATTGACATGACCTTCCAACTCAGGTGGAGTTATTCCCGCTTCAATCTTAGCAATGGCCGTTTAATGACTCCTCTGCATAATCCCAAGCTCATTTATTTCCCCTCCCTGGTGGTCAGCTCTCCTTGGCGTGGTGGGATCTCTGAACTCCGTTTACGCTGGAAAAATTTGAGCTCTGAGGTGGTCTCAGGGTGTGAGGACCATTGGGAGAACGATAACGATATGGCTCGGCATGGTCATCGTGGAAGGAGAGGCTATGGACGCCACGCCCCTGCTTAGCGAGCGAATAATACTGGTCTTCCTGGGCAACTTGCAGCAATGACTGACACCCTTCTCCTCATTCACAATGACATTAATGAGGCGGATGAAGACAGACAAGCCCGAATCTTTGCTCAACTCGCCTTAGGGAGGCACATCTTTCCCTTGGACCAAAATTTCAAGATTCACAAGTTGAAATTATGATCTCTTACAAACCCTCGGTCAACAGATTTCAGAAGGACCTTGAAGCTAGCACTTGACTTGAGCATCTCAATTGGTAAGTTCTATAATCGTTATTTCCATTTGAGGCTCTCATATTATCAAGGTTGTCAAGATGTCAAGCAACACCAAGCATGGTGAGAAGCTTGAAGGAGCTAATAACTTCCGAGCATGCAAGTATAAAATGCTTCTCATTCTAGAAGAAAATGATCTGGAGAACTATGTTAAGGAAGAGGTTGAATAACCATAGGGAGAGGAAGATAAAGCAAGACATAAGAAGAACATGATTAGGGCTAAGATGATTATTGTTGATTCCATCAAAGATCACTTGATCCCTCATGTTTCATCCTTGAAGACTCCCAAGGAAATGTTTGATGCATTAACCAAGTTATATGAAGGAAAGAACATCAACCGGAAGATGACCTTGAGAATTCAACTCAAGAATGTGAAGATGCAAATTCCAGAGACCATCCAATCCTACTTCACAAGGGTCTCACGGATCAAAGAACAACTCGAAGCTATTGGAGATCAAATTGAAGAAGCAGAATTGGTGATGACTACATTGAATGGTCTCCCAAGGTCTTGGGAATCATTCATCCAGGGAATCTGAAGAATGCTAACCAAATCCAACAGGTCGTACCCAAGAAGAAGCTAGATTAGAAGCAAGAGAAGAAAATATGGGTGAATATGATAATCAAGCTTTAAAAAATGGGACAAAATGCAAGGAATTGTCCCCATGCAAAAGATCAAGTCAAGAAAGGAAAGAATAAGAGATATCATGCTCATACCGTAAAAGACAATGAACCTGTCCAGAAGAAAGCAAGAGAAGATGATACAAGTGAAGAAGATGTAAGTGACATATAGCTTGTTGATAGTGGACTTCTAAGCACATGACAGGTTTCAAGTACTCTCTCACTAACTTGACAAAGAATGATTCCCCTCATAAGGTTTGAAGGAAAAATCTCCTTTCCATATCAGCAATAGAAGAGAAAGGATTCAGAGTTGCTTTTGTTAATGGCCAATCTGTGGCAAGAGGAAAGACTATTGATGATGCAACTATAATTAGAGAACAAGATGAAGGGACACTCAGATCCAACCCTAGTACACAGTACGGAGTGAACTATGGCATAAAAGACTTGCTCACTTGAATTACAAATCATTGTCGATCGTGAGCAAGATGGACACAGATCTTTAGAATCAGACGATTGAGTAGAGTATGCTTCCAAAGACTCTAGCAAGGAGGCAAAGATCAAGCGGGAGTCAACCAAACAATCAAAGATAAGTATTTGAATTGTCATTTGAATTATTTCTTGAATCTCCAAGTGTTTAAATGATATTGTTCATAACAATTGTATGCATATTTAGGAAGTGTATTATGCATGTTATAGTGAATGCATTGATGAACAGTATACTATTAATGTGCATGTGATGGGTAAGTAGCCAATGGTGCAGCACAACATTGCATGAGCCATTGTTGCTTGCCTAGAATGAAACCCCTTTGCTAACATGTTGAGAGGAGTGCACGCTCTCAATATTAAGTTCTAGTAGAAATGGAAGGCATCTAGAAAGTTACCGTGTGTATACGGGATGCGGATGAGTGGTGTGCTAAAGCATTGGCTAAGATGGTTACATTATTGTATTGTCATTAAAATGTCAATATGTTTTGATAATTATGAAATGTCGTTAATCAAATGATTAAATTTGACTTGTAGGAAAGATCGTGTGCTATAACCTACAAGAGAAGGATGATGAGACATTGAGACTTGTTCCGTAGAACAAGTGATGACTATTCAGAAGTAACCATCAAGTAGATTTACGAAATCAAGCATACTACAGAAGTACAAAGTAAAGGTTCATGCTTTCTCTCAGAAAGAGGGAGTCAATTATGACAAGACGTTTGCTCCAGCGGCCAGACTTACTTCTATCAAATCTTCAACGATGGATATTACACTAAATGGATGTCAAGACCGCTTTCTTGAATGGTGTAATCGAAGTAGAAGTATATATAGAGCAACCTCCAGGATTCAAGACTCTCTACAAAGAATCACATGTGTGTAGATTGAAGAAGGCTTTGTACGAGCTCAGAAGGCACCTAGGGGATAGTACGCCAGGATCACTTATAGTGATGTAGATTTCAACCTCTGCTATAAGGTTGAAGATGGTTGCTTACAGAGTACGAGAAGCTCATATATGGGTGCAAGAGGGAACTTGCAACAAAGTTAAAGATGGAGGATCTTGGTATCCAATGACCTTGAGAGCAAGAAGTTTATCTTAGTATACCCATTTGATGGGAGATAACATAGATGGATACATAAAAGATCAACAGCAACAAAGGCTACCAATCACTCCAAAGTAAAATGTCTCGATGCAGAGAATACAAAATGTTAAGATGCAGAGGGAGGATAGTGCTCAAATTCAAAAGGAGCAAAATACTTCACTTCAAAGGGTGTGACTACAGAACAGATTTCAGAAGCAGATTGAGAGACATTATCACTTAGTCTCTATCCATGGCAAGGGTTGTTTGCCTCAGTATCTCAGGGATATGCTCAAAGTGATACCGGATATTTCCCCTCACCGAGAGGAAGTAGATCTCATAGTTCAGGAATCTTGGCATGATTCTTTGGGATTAGATGTGGCAGATACCAGATGATATTTTCCTCGGTCAAGAAAAAAATGTTGTAGAGATCCTGAAGGGATTCCAAATGATGGATTGTAAAGCCATGCATGCATCGATGATGACAAAACATGAAGTTATTGAGTGATGCTTCATTAGGGACAGTGGATGCCACCATGTATAGAAAAGATGATCGGTTCGTTAATGTACTTGACTAACACTAGAACAGATATATGCTTTGCAGTGAACACTTTGAGTTAGTACATGGTTGATCCAAGATGTGTTCACCTGATTACGTCAAAGCACGTGATGAGATACCTGAAGGGTACGCTTGATTATGTGCTCAGATATGTGTCAGGTCAGGATATATATCATTAGATATGATTTAGTATTGTCTCTTTTGAATGTTGTGCTCGTCTATCTTCCAATGATCATATTGCTTATTATTGTGATAAAGTAGAATTGTTTAAAGATCTATCACAACTACTATTCAAGTGAAAATTCTAACAATGATCAATAGCAACAAGCTAAAAAACCTAATGAAATCAAGCATCCACCTCTAGGCAAATTTTTCCCTTCAAAAAAGGAAACACCCTTAGAACCCAAATCAATATGTTGTGCTTTCTCTTCCAGATCTCACAATTGCAGCCCAATGTAGCCCTAACTCTCTCTATTATGCTCCTCCTCCAATCCAACCTATAATTCCTCAAGCCCCTCCTTTGGATGTCCCCTCTAAACCCATCTCCTCTCCTCACCAAGAATCACCACTTGGAAACCCTTGAAGAGAACCAGCAATACCCATCACCTTTCCTTAAAAAGCCATCAGACTTATAATATCAAGACCTGGAAAAAAAGCTCTTTTGAAGAGGAAGAAGAGGGAAGTATTACCCCTCAAATTGCATCAGGGTGATCTAGTTGCATAGTTGTTCCACCATAAAAGTTGATCCCATTGCATGTCCTTTTGAGCAGATGTCCAAGTCTAATGATCCATATCCAATTGTGCCTTCATGATTTCAAAGGGTATTTGGTAGCGTGAAGAGACAAATGTGATGCATCAATTGTATCCTTCACTAGAACATGCTTATTGAATGATGTAAAGTGCTTTTTATAATTAGTGGGTTCTCTAGACCCTTGGGGTTTGTCATGGCAAGTTCTTCTAGGTTTTGTTTCAAGGCTAATCCTGCCCGTATGGCTCTTTCTAACCATCTTATGGAGATCATCTATGGTCAAGGTGGGCGTGCAAGGGTTTCGGGATAGGCATATCAGGACAAATGGCTTAGAGTTCCCCTAGGTTTATTCACTTTAACTTTTGTAAAACTCGTTCTATGTTATTGTAAAGTTACGTACCTAGAGAACACTTCCCCTTTAGTAATAAGCATGGATCTAGGTATATGAGTCACATTTTGCCCTGGGTGATGAACTCCCTAGCACTTTGGTTGTCATTTGGCATGTTATTCTCATAAAAGTGACAGGAGCTTGGATCAAGCTGAAGGCAATACCAGCAAGATAACTTTAAGTAAAAATTTAGCTCCTTGCAATTGATCACTGATATCAGCAATTCGAGGGAGAAGATATCTGCTTTTGACAGTGATTTTGTTAAATGCTATGTAGTGTATGTGCAAACACCATTCATTTCCCTTCTTGTGGACTGATGGAGCAAAGATCTTTATGAGCTACATTTGTTTTATTTTGCTTTCATCTTATAAGACAATCATTTATAGTTCTGTAACGAATTTGCCCCTTGTTTCAAAAGGCATGCTAGATGTAAATTGTAGTGCATGGAACTTATTATGCATTATTAATGAAATCTTGTTTTCATTCAAATTGTTAAATTCTTATCTCTATTACATATATCTTCCTCTCCTTTTCTATTCACTCCCAAAAATAAACAATGGTTGAATTGATGCTTGAATCATCGGGTCCCTAATAATGTTATTATATGTATGATGGTCAATTTCTGCACACTTATTTGATGTGAGCACTTCCTTCTCATTGTCCATTGAAAATAAATGTTTGTAACATTCTACTTCTTGCAATTCCCGTCAGTTTCAGCATCTATCCTTTACTTTCCAATGAGTAAAGCTTGTAGCATTCTACTTCTTACAATTCCCTTCAGTTTCAGCTTTATCCTTTACTTTCCAATGAGTTGAATGATACACCTTTCATGTTTCCATAGTGTTAAGATTCCATATGCTAAGCTAGATTATCAGCATTCAATTTCATAACAAAAGCATATAGACAGGATCACTTAAAGAAACAGTATTACAAGATCAACACAGATTTACCCTAGGAAAAACCCAGCAAAAACTTCCTCAATATAAATGATCAAAAAACCCCAGACTGATTCTTCTCCTCCTTGCAGCTATAGCTTTCTCTCTCTCTCTTATGTACTACACAAGAGAGTGAGTGTGTGTAGAAATGTGGAGAGCCTCACTTCTATTTATATTCTTCCGTTCACTTGATTTTCTACTCAACAAGTTGGCCCCACTAAATTTGACTAGGCCGATTTCTCTAGGAGGACTCTAACAACTTAATATTATATTAATTAGGGTGCTAATGACCCAACTTACAACGGAGGGAATTTCCTCATGACTCTTAGTGATTCTCCCAATAGGAACATCGGGGTATAATGAAATACAAATGATTCTCCCGATAGGAACATCGGGGATAATAAGTAAATACACTTCAAAGTTACAATAATTCAACACTNACGACGTCAACAACAGCAGCAGGAGAAGGAGAGAGAGCATCTTCAACATCATCAGGGTGATACATCTATAGATCATTGGAAGCTTTTTCAACATCTTTGACATATAGTCTTCATCTTTAAATTCAACGGCAGCAACATCATCGTCAGCATTTTAGTCTTCATCAATCAGTAGCATCACCATCAAAAAATACTTTGACCTTTCAATCATCATCATCATCAGCAGCAATTCTCTGAGCAACATCATCATCACACTCTTATCTTTCAATCAGCAACATCATCATTGTCATCATACTCTGATCTTTCGATCAATAACATCATCATACTTTGATCTTTCGATGAGTAACATCATCATCATCATACTCTGATCTTTCGATCAGTAACATCATCATCAGCAACAACCTACAATCCACAATACGAAGAAGAAAGTCTTCGAATCACTTTTAGGACTTGAGTCCAAGGATGATGCAATCCTACCATATTCTCGAGGACCGAAGTCACCGGATACAATTACAGGATAATCACTCCCTATCATGTTAGGACTAAGTCCAAGGATGATGCAATCCTACCACATTCTCGAGGACCGAAGCCACCGAATACAGTTTAGGACAAATGTCCAGGGATGATACAACCCCACCACATTCTCGAGGACCGAAGTCACCGGATACAGTTTAGGACAAATGTCCAAGGACGATACAACCCCACCACATTCTCGAGGACCAAAGTCACCGGATACAGTTTAGGACAAATGTCCAGGGATGATACAACCCCACCACATTCTCAAGGACCAAAGTCACCGGATCCGTTCTAAACACATGTTCAGGGATTATACAATCCCACCACATTCTCGAGGACCGAAGTCACCAGATTCGTTCTAAACAAATGTTCAGGGATGATACAATCCCACCACATTCTCGAGGACCGAAGTCACCGGATCCGTTCTAAACAAATGTTTAGGGATGATACAATCCCACCACATTCTCGAGGACCGAAGCCACCGGATCTCTTTAGGACAAATGTCCAGGGATGATACAATCCTGCTTCTTTCTCAGATACATAAGTCTACAGATCACTATAGGACAAATGCCCAAGGATAATACACTCCCACTGCAACATCACTGCTCCCCCTTTCGGGGAAGGTCTTTCCAAACAACACCAAGCTTGTCTCGAAAGTATTCGAACTTTACTCGAGACAGAGGCTTCGTCAACACATCAGCAACTTGTTCATCAGTACTCACATAATGGAGCTTTATGGCTCCCTTCTGTATCATATCTCAGATGTAGAAATATCGGATTTCTATGTGCTTTGACTTATCGTGGAACACTGGATTCTCTGTCATCTTTATACAACTCTGGTTATCTCATAGAATCATTGTAGTATCCAACTCTAGGTTGAATAAACCTGACATCAGCTTTCGAAGCCATATGGCTTCACAACTAGCAGATCAAGCTGCTATGTATTCTACTTCAGTCGTGCCAAGAGCAACACTGGATTGTTTCCTGCCAAACCATGAAATCATAGCAAACCCCAGACTATAACATCCACATGATGTGCTTCTTCTGTCTGAGACACTTCTAGCCCAATCTGCATCTGTATAGCCATACAATCTGTAATCATGGTTTCCATCATAGTATAGACCAAAGTCTATAGTCCCTTTGAGATATCTCATCACATGTTTTGCAACTATCAGGTGAACACGTCTAAGTTGAACTAGATACTGACTCAAGGTGTTCACAGCAAAACAAATGTCTAGTCCGGTATTTGTTAGATACATCAACGACCCAATAATATGTCTGTATTGAGTCACATCCACCTATTCTGATGATTCATCAGCCAACAACTTCGAGTTGGTATCCATGGGTGTGGCCATGGCTTTACATTCCAACATATCAAATCTTTTCAAGATTTCCACTACATACTTTCCCTGGTTGAGAAAGATTCCTTCTGAGTTCTGCCATACCTCCAGACCTAGGAAATAATGCATTAACCCAAGGTCTTTCATCTCAAATTCTTCAGCGAGCTTCTTCTTGCATTCTACAATTTGTTTCTCATTCCTTGTCAGAAATAGATCATCCACATACAGTAATAGTATGACAGGTTCATCTTCTATAACCTTGAAGTAAAGGTTAGGATCAGCTTTACTCTTGGTAAAGTCCAAGCTCGTCAGGAAACTATCTATTCTTCCATACCAAGCTCTAGGAGCTTGCTTTAGACCGTACAGGGCCTTCTTCAACTTGCATACGTGAGTCCGTCTGTCTTCAACTTCAAATCCTTGTGGTTGTTCTATGTATACTTCTTCCTCAATCACACCATTCAAGAAGGTTGTCTTCACATCCATCTAGTGTAAGTCCCACGTCATCATGGATGCAAGTGCCATGATAGCTCTAATCGAAGTATACCGTGCTACTGGTGCAAATGTTTCTTCATAATCAATTCCCTCTTTCTGATAGAAACCGCTAGCCACAAATCTTGCCTTGTACTTCTCTATACTTCCATCAGCTGCATGTGTTATTTTGTAGATCCATTTGGAGGATACTACACTCTTGCCTTCTGGTTTGGGAACTATATCCCAGACATCATTCTTCATTATTGCCTGGTACTCTTCCGTCATTGCTTCTACCCATTCTTTCTTCTGTACTACTTTATAGTTTGTAGGTTCTTGATCCACAAGATCACACATCAAAGCTACATAGCTAGAAAATGGCTTGGGCTTCTTGCTTATCCTTGTGGAGCCTTCAGGAGCTCCATATCTTTCCGCTTCTTGTATAATTTCTCTTGCCCAAGCAAGCTTTCTCTTCCGTGATATCTCCATCGTGGGAGTTTCTTGTGGTTCTGTCATATCATGATCTTCAGGTGTTTCGTCGTCAGGGAGGAATGTAGCCTCTACATTTCTGGGAGGTGCCTCTTCCTCATACACTTCTTCATGTTGACATTTTCTGGATCTCTTGGGAGCTGCTTCTTCATCGAATGTTACATCTCCACTGATTTCCATGTGATGGAATCCAGGAATGTAAATTCTGAATGCCTTGGATACTTCACAGTATCCAACAAATATCCCCTTCTTTTCGGAGGGATCCAACTTGGTTCTTTTCTCCTTCAGTATATGAACATATACTGGATATGAACATATACTGGATAGCCAAATATCTTGAGGTGACTTACCTCAAGCTTCTTTCCCATGAACATCTCTTCTGGAGTCTTGAATCCAAGAGCACTGTGAGATATTCTATTCTGTAAATAGACAGCAGTTCTTGCTGCTTCTGCCCATAGATGCATTGGAAGATCTTGATCATATATCATTGTCTTCACTGCCTCCATGATGGTTCTATTCTTTCTTTCTGCAACACCATTTTGTTGAGGATTGTAGGGAGTAGTTAGTTCCCTCTTGATTCCAACATCTTTACCAAAAGCTTCAAACTCTTTTGAAGTATATTCTCTGCCATTGTCTGATCGGAGTGTCTTGATTCTTTTGTCTGAAAGATTCTCTGTCAAGGCTTTGAATTCCTTGAATTTCTCAAACACCTCGCTCTTTGCTTTCAAGAAGTATATCCAAGTCTTTCTTGAATAGTCATCAATAAATGTAATATAATATTCAAAACCACTCAAGATGTGGAGGACATTAGACCACACACATCTGAATCAATCAATTCCAACGTACCTTTAGTTTTTGTTTCACTCTTCGGAAATGGATTCTTGATATTCTTTCCTTTCACACATCCTTTGCAAATGCCTTCATGGTTGATCTTCAAGTCTAGTAATCCCGTCACTACTTTGTTCACATGAGGTAGTGTTTTGTAATCGATGTGGGCAAGCCTTCTATGCCACAGTTCACTAGGGCTAGTGGACTCATGAACAAGGGTTGTTTCTGAATGTCCCTTGAGTTTATACAGGCCTCCTTCTTCTTCACCGATGACAACTGCATCTTCAATTGACTTTCCTTTGGGCCACATGAGTACTTGGCCATCTATGAATGCAACTCTGAATCCTTTCTTATCTAAAGCTGAGATAGAAAGTAAATTCTTCTTTAGACCTGGTACATATAAGACTTCCTTCATCTTCAGGGGATTTCCTGAATCAAGCTTGTAGCTTGCTTCACCAATTCCTTTGATTGGATATTGATAGTCATCTCCTAGAGATACTTTCTGAGGAGAGTTATTTTCTTCAAGTTTTGACAGAGTTTTCTTTTGTCCCGTCATGTGCTTTGAAGCACCACTATCAATAAGCCAAGTGTCTTCTCTAGGTGTTACAGACCCAGAGAGTGCAAAGAATAGTACATACTCTTCTGCATCTTCTTCTCTTGCTTGCTTTCTTGGAGGTCCTTCCTCTTCTTCTTCATCATCCTCATCTTCAGCTAGATGTGCATGATGTCTTTTGTTGTTGTTGTTCCTCTTCTTGTATTCTTGTCTCTTCAAAGGACAATTTTCTAGCAATGTGTCCTATCTTGTCACAATGAAAACATTGAAAGCTAGAGTAGTCCTTATTGGGGAGACTTTCTCTTGTTCTCTAAAACCTGCTAGGAGGTTGAGACTCCTCGTGGTTTCCCTTCTTGAAGTTAGGTTGAATCCTTCTTCTCTTGGTGTAAGTAGCTAGGGCTTGATCATCTTCCTTTAGTAAAGCTTCTCTATTTGCTACTCTAGTCTCCTCTTGAATACAATATTCCCACACAACATCAAACTTCATGCTTTCCTTCCTGGCACACATCATTTGGATGAATGACTCCCAGGGTCTAGTGAGACCATTGAGAGCAATCATAACCAACTCATCTTCATCAAGTTTGTCTCCAATGGCTTATAGTTGTTCCTTGATCTGGGAGACCCTTGTGAAGTAGTCCTGGATGGATTCTCCGTGACTCATCTTGGTGCTCTTCAATTGAGCTCTTAGATTCATCTTTCTGTTGATGTTTCTTCCTTCATACATTCTGGATAGGGCATCATACATTTATTTCGGAGTCTTCTTGGATGACACTTGAGGGATCAAGTGATCCTTGAATGAGTCAGCAATAATCCTTTGTGCCCTAATCAGATCCTTCTTGTGCTTCTCCTTAGCTTCAGCCTCCTCGGGTTCTCCAACTTCATTTGCAATATATTTGTCGAGATCATTCTCCTTGAGAATGAGGCCAATCCTGTATTTCCATGCTCGAAAATTCTCTATGACTTCTAGTTTGTCCTCAAGCTTGGTGCTTGGGGCCATTTTGTTAGGAGATCACTGAAAAATGAAATTCTGAGGAATGAGAAACTGAACTTACCAGGAGATGCGCTTGACTAAGGCGAGTTGACTGGTGTGCTTGGTTTCTGGAGATCTCAAGACTTCACCCTTCAAAATTGAGTTGCGAGATTCAGCACTGCAGCTTCTAGTAGTTTTCTGGTTCTGCAATTTTCTGGTCCAGAAGTCAAACTAGGGTTTGACTTTCCTGAAGCTCTACTCCTTCAAAAACTTCGATCTTAGGCTCAGAAGATGCACTCTGGGAGGGCGCAACTTTCCATGCAATCAGTTCTTCAAAATTCAAATTTTTTCTCGAAACCCTAATTTCTTGTCGAGGAGAGAGAGAGGGCTTTTTCACCTTGTGAAAGCTGTCCTATTCAGGTTAGCTCTGATACCATGTTAAGATTCCATATGCTAAACTAGATTATCAGCATTCAATTTCAATTTCATAACAAAAGCATATAGACAGGATCACTGAAAGAAACAGTATCACAAGATCAACACAGATTTACCCTGAGAAAACCCTAATGGGAAAAACCCAACAAAAGCTTTTTCAATATAGATGATCAAAAGATAAAAGATAAAACCCCAAACTGATTCTTCTACTCCTTGCAGCTACAGCTATCTCTCTCTCTCTTATGCGCTACACAAGTGAGTGTGTTGTGTGTAGAAATGAGGAGAGCCTCACTTCTATTTATATTCTTCCGTTCACTTGATTTTCTACTCAACAAGTCGGCCCCACTAAAATTGACTGGGCTGACTTCTCTAGGAGGACTCTAACAACTTAATATTATATTAATTAAGGTGCTAATGACCCGACTTACAACGGAGGGAATTTCCTCATAACTCTTAGTGATTCTCCCAATAGGAACATCGAGGTATAATGAAATACAAATGATTCTCCCAATAGGAACATCGGGGATAATAAGTAAATACACTTCAAAGTTACAATAATTCAACACATAGCATGGCTCATAAAGGTGCTAGACAAAAACTAAGAGTATGTTTATGGATCATTATTTTAAAATCCCAAAAGGGTTTTCAATGTATAGAATTCCACCTTTATTTGGCCCATAAACTTTAAAGGAGCACTATTCTTTCAAAACGAAGGAAAAGATTCTCGTATAATCTCATCAAAGCTATTAATTATGTTGTTGGACAAAGGTCAAGCAATAAACCAGCAAGCTTATAAACAGCATGTTGACAAAAATTAAGAGTATGTTTATGGATCATTAGTTTAAAATCCCAAAAGGGTTTTCAGTGTATAGAATTCAACCTTTATTTGGCCCATAAACTTTAAAGGAGCACTATTCTTTCAAAACGAAGGAAAAGATTCTCGTATAATCTCATCAGAGCTATTAATTATGTTGTTGGACAAAGGTCAAGCAATAAACCAGCAAGCTTATAAACAGCATGTTGACAACTACACAAACAACTGCATATATCAGCTGAATATGAAACAAGCTTGTCAAGTTGCAGTAAAGTCATCTTCATTAATAGGACCACTGACCAAGTTCTTCTCTAAACCATACAGCCCATCAATTTTCCCACAGTAATCAATGTAGTACAGCTTGAGTGGGCCTTGAGGTTAAGAACATGTGTTTCCTTCTAGGAGGTCATAGGTTCAAATCAGGAGGGGGGTAAAGTATGTGTACGTCTGTAGACTTTGTCTAGTTGATGACTAGTTGAGTAGGTGAAATGAAAATACTAAAGGAAAAACAAATGATTAATACCAAGAGGAAGGTTCTTTCCTTAATTAATCTTTTATTTGGAAATGTTCTAACTAACAAGCAAATTAAACAATTTGAGAGGTGAAAAAAACAAACTAGTCCCCAAAACTTGTAAAGAAGCAAAGAGAAGTTTGAAGAAGAGAAGCTAAACCTTTACTCAATGCTAATGAGAATTTTAAACAATCAATACCGGATAACCAACCTTTAAATTTAAACTAGAAAACAATATTGTTGAAAAATAAATCTGTCAAATTGCCTCCAATAGGAACCCTCAAGGCAGTAAGTACTAAAGGATTGAAACCTTTTCCCTACCTACCATGTTTAAAAATGGAACACTTAACAATAAAATTGAGATCTGGTAGCAAACAGACATGAGGGTTGAGCACACAGATCAAAGAGAATTCCAGAATTGGGACGAGAATAAAAATTATGGAAAAAGAATAGAACAAAGAAAACTCTAAGTAATATGCAAAACCACACTTTTATTGAAATAAAACACAGTTACACACTTTACAACCAAGAAAGTACACCGGTGAAAGAAATCAAGAAGCCTAAAAACAACCTACATTTGAGGTAAAAGGAGGGGTTTCTCAACTAGGTCACCTAAAACTAAGGCCTACAACAAGAAGAAAATAGACTAACAAGCAAGTAAACTAAACCACCATCAAAGAAAGCTCCTAATTAGGTGCACACACAACCAAGAATGATCCAAATTGGATCAATGTATAAGTTGTCATCTATTTTGGTGCTTTATGGGTGGAACAATAGGATTGATTAGCTTGTAGGGCCCATTTTAAGGGCAGGTCTTACTTTACAGATTTGGAATCCAGAACATTCCAAAGCCCGTTTTGTAAGAATGTGTAATGATGTCTAGTGTCTCATTTACCGTTGTATAAGCCTAGCTAAGGCATTTTACGAACATAATGAGACCTACCTAGAATATGAGGCATAATATTCTTCATAACTATCTTACATATGAAAAAAGATTTATCCCATATGCATCATGGAATTTATTCTCCTATTACTCTTCTTTATATAATTTTATATAAGAGAGGTGGAAAAGTATTTATCCCACGTGTATTATGGGATATGATCTCCCATCCCTCTATCATATATAATAGAGTTGAAGGAGATACTTTGGCATGTAAGAAGACAAAGATGGAATGCCATGTGATGCTTATGTGGAGGTGCCAAAGCTTGTAAGATTGAAAGTTTTCTGAAGAATAAGAAGATCAACCTTCTATGGATGTTTCCCCATCTTGGGGTTTTACCACGTAAAATTTGTCCTCTCTTCTCTCTTTCTTGTATCTTGCATTTTATGTTTATTGATTTATCTAATGCTTGTATTAATAGGAGATTAGACTAGTTAAATTCATGTTATATGTAAATGCATATTTATCAAATCTAACATGGTATCAGAGCTAATAGGCCTATTTTTTCCATAAATTTTAATAAAAATTGTTCAGTATTTTCAATTGACTTTTCAGTTCTGAAGTAGAAACTGGTTTTACCCTAATATATTATCAAGTAATCTCCCTTTGTATCAAAAGATCCATTCAGTTTTTCTTTGTGTACCCGTAAATATGCAGGTTTCCATCCAGAGTCCAGACAATCATGGACATACGCAGGTTTCCATCCAAACAATCGTGGACATACGCAGGTTTCCATCCAAATAGTCGTGGGCATATGCAACTTGTCATCTAAACAGTCGTGGACTTGCCATACGTAGGTTGCAATCCAAAGAGTCGCATATATCCACGAATTTTTGTCCCCTCAGTCGCGGATATTTCCTAAGTAATATGCAGGTTGTGGTCGAAGAAAACATGAACATACGTGCTTTGACCTTGACGAAGTCACATACATACACAGTTTAGCCTTCAAAAAGCCGCATGTACCCCTTTCTACAGGAAAATTTGATTGTAAGTTGTTTCTTTTGTTTTTTAAAAGTTACAGAGGGTTTGCTTGACCAGTAAGTAGGTGCATCAAGGTTTTCTTATTTGTGAGAGTTTAATTAACTTCTTTTGAAGTGCTTGCCATTAACTTCATGCCTTTTTTGCATTAGCTTCTTAGTTTCTTAGATATAATCATCATGAATTCAGGAGTTGTTTCAATTCCTGAGTTATTTGGCACTAACTATCTTATTTGGAAGAGAAAGGTGATTGACATTCTCAAGAGCAAGAATCTTCGGCACATATTCAATGGTAGCAACAAGAAACCAACCAATGACAAAGGCTTAGTTGTTTGGTGGCAAATTGGCAATATTTTCCATATATATGTGATATCTATTTTTTGCATCAATATTTTTAATAAATATTTATATGTTCTTGCAGACTAACGTTTTTTTAGTGTAAAAGCAATTTCATGTTCTTCTATCTTTCATGTTTGGGGAGATTTTCCTTTGACACATTGTAAACTTATCATGATGATTTATGCTTTACTCTTGGAGGTACTTTCATGTAGTTAGTTCTCTATTTGCTTCACCTTTTCCACAAGGGTAATTGTGAAAAGTTTGGAAACAACTTGGTTCTGCAGATTATTCCTATCTTGTGTTTCTTAGCACTTCATCATGAGCATATTGATGTTGTCATTTCTAGTCACTCGGCACTGATTCTTGACAGTAGCAGGTGTCTCCGACTCTCTTCCTTGCACTTTATTGAGAATCTGGTTGCAGATTATTAATGGCTTCCTACATTGTTCCATTCTATAGCTTATCCTTTACCACTTTGTCCAGGATGTTTGAAGCTCTCTTTACCACTTTATCCAGGATGTTTGAAGCTGTCATTAAGGGGGAATATTATCTAATGCCATCTTCTTCTTGTAAAGTCATGATGATTGTCTATTGGCCACATTTATCATTGTATAGCCTATCTGAGACATTTGTACAAACAATGAGGTCCTGCAAGGTGCATCTTTCAGCTTGGTAGTAATGATTGTCTGCTGGCCACATTTACCATTGTATAGCCCATCTGAGGCATTTGTACACACAATGAGGTCTTTTACCATTGTATAGCCCATCTGAGGTATCTGCACACACAATGAGGTCTACTGCAGGGTTCATCTTTCAACTTGGTTCAGATGCAATTTCATGCTCCAGGAAGAAGTGGTTGATATCCTCACCAAATCCATGACAGAGGCAAAGTTTGTTCATGTTCACAACTTATTAGGAATGTGAGAAGTTGTCATCAAGGGGGAATGTTAATGTAATGACATCTACCTCCATCTGTGTTGTATCCCTCTAGTCATCATTAAGGGGGAATGTAAGAATCTTTAATGATGTCTAGTGGTCTCATTTACCGTTGTACAAGCCTAGCTAAGGCATTTTGTAAACACAACGAGTCCTACCCAGAATATGCGGCATAATATCCTTCATAACTATCTAATTTATGAAAAATGATTTACCCCACATGCATCATGGAGTTTATTCTCCTATTCCTCTTATTTATATAAACGAGGTGGAAAAGTATTTATCCCACGTGTATTGTGGGATATTATCACCCATCCCTCTATCATATAGAATAGAGGTGAAGGTGACCCTTTGGCATATAAGAAGACAAGATGGAATGCTATGTGATGCTTATGTGGAGGTGCCAAAACTTGTAAGATTAAACATTTTCTAAAGAATAAGAAGATCAACCTTCTATGGATGTTTCCCCATCTTGGGGTTTTATCACATAAAATTTGTCCTCTCTTCTTTCTTTTTTGTATCTTGCACTTTTTGTTTCTTCATTTAGTTGATGCTTATATTGATAAAAGATTAGACCAGTTAGATTCTTGTTATATGTTAATGCACATCTATCAAACCTAACACGTTTGAGGGCTTAAACGATATTTTTTGGGGTCAAAAGTTTGTGAGCATTGCTCCCAATCCCTCGACGCTATTCTGCACTCTAAGACCTTTACAACAGTGCAAAATCGTCTCAATCAGAGTCCATATGAGGAAGTTATGCCTCCCACAAGTTGACCTATCTAGTTGACTCCCATGCTATCGAGTGGATTACACTCCAGCTCTCATTACCCACACATGTGGAACTAGTCACGTGTGATCTTTCAAGAACATTCTAGAAAGTCAAATTGTTGTGTGGAGAGGGTCCCTTGTCCCACAAACAAGGGAATCTCATACAAAAAATTGGTGTCATTCTTGGCCATGACCTTAAAAATAGATGATGATGATTATTATTATGATTGTTTGTATTTCTGCTACTTTACTAGGGAGAATTGTATTATTTCTTTTTTTTTAACAATATTTGAGCAATGGCACCAGTAAACAGAGAATCTTTGCATCTAATGTGCTCCATGCGTGAGCTGTCAAGGTCGTTGGGAATTTTACTTATTTAGTTTCTAGTTCTACCAAGCCGGTTCAAACTTAAATGATCTTTACAACGAGCGCTCCAACAATCTTGCTGCTAAGCCAAAGGGGTACAAAAACTTTCAATTACGTAATTCCCTGTCAAACTTAAATAAGGATAACCCTACTAAAATCTAAATTATCTTTAGAACGAGGTCTCCAACTTTCTGCTATACCACAGCCCAAAGGGGTAAAAGGAATTTCAATTTATAACTTTGTATCAAAGCCTAGCCAAACCTAAATCATCCACAATGAATGCTCCAACTTGCTATACCATAGCCAAACGGGTACAAATTATATTATTTTATGATTTCTCAAAACTTGAGCATTTTGAATCTCATTAATGGTTTTTCTAAATTCTGAGTAGAAAAGAACAATAAGAAAAGTGAATTCACCACTGAATTAACAAATCAATTCATTTCATAAACATGAAAATTCCACGATAACGAAATGTTGGTTCAATGTTCCAAAATTTAACCCTAAAATATCTATATTTAAAAAAATTCCCGGAAATCCATTGCTTAAACATTCTAATACATAAACTTGAAGAGGAGCATATCCTTCAGAAATGAATCAGATGGAAGTTAAAAACAGAAGAGATAACAATGATACAGTACCTTGGCTCCCTCCAAAATCACCTCCCCCTCCAGATGGTAATCATGGGCACTGGCTAAACAGGACCTACTGTCATGGGATCAACCAGCAATTAAAATTTCATTATTAAACGCTCCCGGGGTGCTGGAATTCGTCCGGTGTCAAAAGATAACCAAAAGTGATGGCTTTTGAAGAAACACGTTATTGTATTAGGGAAAACACCATATACCAGTGGATATGCCGCACGGTAAATCTCGATTTGCGGATATGATTTCTTCACTTTCATCATAAAGGTTTTATTGGAACAATAAAAATATATTTAATTCTAGAATATATATGATAGTTTAATTACTACTATTATTAATATAAAGATTTCAAAATTATAATTTGTTTTCAATATTTTAATTAAAAAACAAAATTGTTATTAGTTTTAAAATGGAAGTGGTCGCTCCATTGACTTGACACTATTTTAGAATGAAAATTTGTAAAATTTATAATTGAATGAAGTTTTGATTTTATTTTATTTTTTATATTTTTAGGTTTAGTGAAATAATAGTTTTGATTTTAATTAATTTATATTTTTTTAAGCTTTATATATGTTTTTTATAAAATTTATATATTTAAAGGTCATAGTTAAGTTTAAGAATAATGAGGGGTGGATAAATATAAATTGTAATATTGGAGTTAAACAAGGTTGCTCCATCTCCCCTACTATATTTGGCATTTACATTAATAAGCTAGAAAAGTGTTTAGAAGAAGCAGGTTGCGTCAATACAATCTTAGTCGGGATAGTTATCATCATCATATTTTATGCTAATGATATTGTTCTTATGGCAAGGTGTCATTCTGATGTTGATAACCAATTAAGAATTGTTATTCTTAAAGATTTTTTATTTAACATGGGTATGACTATTAACATTGACAAGACAAAAATCATGATTATAAAATCTAAGAAAGACACCTATGCAAATTTTATTTATGATAATAGAAATCTAGAGGAAGTGACTTCTTACAGGTTTCTCAGAATTGATATTCATCACAAGCTCAATTGGAACTATAGCATTGAGAAAATGATTAATGGGGGGTGGAAAGCTTATTTTGGTCTTGAAAAGAATTGTAAATCATTCAATCTGGTCATGTGGGATAAAAAGAAGTTCCTATTTGAAACTATTTTCATCCTTGTTATCTTGTATGGTTGTGAAGTATGGAAGTGCAGCATTTCTAGAGAATCTTGGAGAAAGATTGAGTAAATTCAGAAGTTGTTTATAACTTATAACCTCAAAATTAAAAGCAATATGATTTATCCTATTCTCCTCATAGAAGTGGGTATTACCCCCATCAAGAGCATTGCTATGACTATGTACCTGATGTACAAGCATAAGATAAATAACATGGGAAATGAGAAACTTCCTAAAATTGCTTTAAACTCTTGTCAAAACCAACTACGCCTCAAGCGGTGTTGGTGTAAAGATGCTAGGGATTGGTTAAACCATTAGGGCATTAATGAAAATGACATTTTGCATAACATTGACAATGTCAAAATATTATTACTTCTAAGTTTAAAGATAAATTCTCACGTGAGGAAAAATTTGGCAGTCAAGAGAAAATTAAGATACTATAAGGAGGTCATTAATCCTAACTTGGAGGATCAGAAGTATCTCTCGGTAGTAACAAGTTCGCGGAAGAAAATTAATATAGTCAAGATTAGAACGAACTCTCATGAACTCCACACCGAAGCACAGCGTTGGTCTATTCCTAAAACTCCATGGGCGGAAAGGGTTTTCCATCTACGTGAGTTTATGAGCGTTGAGGATGAAAATCACTTTTTCTTAGAGTGCCTTGCTTACACCCACATTAGATCTGAGTTTCATAGTATTTGGTACAATACAAACATATATAACCTCCTAACTTACCAAAACTATAATGAGCTTGGAAAACTTCTTGGCAAGCTTTTTGAGTACATGAACAAGATTTTAAAGTAAACCAAGTATTTTCCTTCTTAAGGTCCGATAGACTTCAATTGGTTTCAGTGGACGTTAATCATCATCATCACCATCATAAAACTCATATATTAAATTAATATTTTAAAAATAAAATTATTTTTTTTTTTATTTTTTTAAATCTACTTTTTTATTTTATGATGGGTTGATTTTAATGATTTGACTAATTTCCTCTTGTGTGCAAATGAAATAGTTAGATAAAAAAAAATATTAAAAAATTAAAAATATATAAGAACGCGAAGTGTCTTGTTTATTAAAATAACCATGATGACTAATCTTAATAGATGTGACAATCACATCAGAATGATTGACTATAGATATATCACTATAAACAACTTGTATTTAAATATAATAAACTTTATATATATAAACATCATATATATATAAACATCAATATATTATAATAATTTTTCTATAAAAATTTAGAAATAAAATCTAATAATGTCAAGTGTCTTGTTTATAAAAATAGTCATAACGATTAATCTTGATAGATGTGACAATCACATCACAATATAAAGTTTTATCACTATATAAAACTTTTATCTAGATACTAACACACCCACATAGTTTTTGGTTGGATCGTGTCAGATCAAATGGTTAAGACATAGTTATGGAATGGAAGACAATTTGGATTTTTTTTTTATTCCTCATATTCTTTTAGTTAAACAGGTTCAACTATGAGTTATCCATGTCTAGCTACATGTTATCACCACCGTTCTTCCGGTTATCCATTTATCAACTATTAGTTATTTTTTATATTACTTTTATTTTTATCTCGCATTCTTCTACTTATCTGCCATGAACGGTTGGTTATCCATTCATCAACTTTGAGTTATCCATACATTGCTACTAGTTATCCATTCACCAGCTAGCTACCAGTTATATATGTATATTTTGAATTTTGAACGAATGCCGTAAATTCAATCTCCACTGTACACTTGTCTCATCCTCGTACGTAGATGAAAAGGCACAGGTCGTAGTCCACCCCAAATCTCAAATAAAAACATCTATTGACATAATAATTTTTTTAAATATATATAAAAACTTTAACATATTAATATTTTTTATATAAATTTATTTAATAAAAAATTTAAACTAAAATTCCCAAATATTTATTTTGATATTCAATTAAATTTTTTTCCACATTTCATAAACTAATGAAATTAAAAATTAACCATTTTTATATATTTCTAAAAAAATATTTATTGGTTTACTCAAACAATTATTATGAGTAATATTTTAATTAGTTGACATTATACTAGAGATTTACCAAAGTTTAATAATTTATTTAGCCTTTTTATTTTAATAAGAAAAAATATATTTTATTTTGGTAAAATTTGGTTAGTAAAAAATTGCAAATTTTATAAAATATTTATAAATTATTACACAGTTAATATTTTCAACATTAAGTATTTAATACAATTTTGATTTTTCTAAGTAACAATGACATTTTCTTGTGACTCCTTATTTATTATCCAATTATTTTTATGTCAAACATTAACTTTTACTTAGCCCTACATAACTATTAAATCAAAACATTTCTAAATTATAAGATTAAATTTGGTTTATAGATAACTATTAAATTAAAACATTTTTAAATTATTAAATTAAACCTAGGTATATAAAACTATTAAATTTAGCCCCAAGAGTTAGCTCAATTGGTTGAGCACCCGTCGCTAGGCCTCTCGGTATAGAGGTCACGGGTTCAATTCTCATTGACGCTATTGGGGTTAGGCANGGCCGCCTGATTTATTTCCGTGGACGTAGCCCGTCGGTCAAGCTTTGCTGCTGAGATATAAGCTTTGCTGCTAATTTCTTTTGTTTTAATAATCTAAATATAAGTTTATATAGTTTCTTAAAAAAAATTTAATATGATAAAAACTACGAAATTATAAGATTTCATTATTAAAATTATATATTTTGATTTCATTTATTTGTAAAAAAATTAGAAATATTGAATATTATATTTTTTTTATTCTTAATATGTATATTAATTTTATAATAATATCTTTTTAAATAATTTGTAATCAATTTCTTTTAAATATGTATAATCCCTCGTGATTTTTAAGGTTAAAATCCCAATCGGATAATCCAACCAAACTCCTCCAAGCCGAGGTCCTAGTAATTCCGATCCATGATGGAATTATCCATGATGAAGACTAAGTCCATTTGCTTTCTAATTAGTTTTATTATGTCTACTTGCAAGTTTGGTGGTATAATTATATTTGTTCTTGCGAGGAGGGCTTTTCTGCTATCATTTGGGATTTGATCTTAGTTTGAACTAGCAATACAAAGTTGCCTTTGAATTCATGTGGACATGTTATTTTTATCTGGTTTCCTAATAACAAAACAACCACATAAAAACTGTATAAATCTTATCATGGTTAATATAATGCCTATGACTTTATGTGTGTATACTTTTATTATTATTAATCTTATAATATTTTTTTGTTTAATTTATAAAGTTTAATCATTTATTTCTTTTAAGAATTCATAATATCATGAAACCCCTATAAATACTTTATTCATATGTGCACATATATCATTATGAACCAATTCAAATAAGATGATTTGCTCTCTAAGCTCCCTTTTCAGCAATATTGCTTTTATGTTCCTTTTTAAAAAACCAGCAAAACATTGAATTGGTGATTCAATTCCATTTCGCATTTGTTTGGTTTTGCATTGCATGTTTAGGGATATATTTACTCACTAATACCGACATTAGTGTAACCATTTAACTTGTGGTTGGTGAGCACCGATATGTTACAAGTTAAATGCCACAAAATAAGTTTACTTGTTTTCCATGTATAGTAGCACGAATTGTCATTATCCATCAGCTATGGGTTATTCATGCATTAGTTACCAATTATCCATGCATAGCTACCATCTATTTTTTATATTCTTTTTTTATAATTGTTTATTTCGAATTTGGAACGACTACAATAAAATCAATATGGGTAGTACACTTGTCTCATCCTCGTTCAATCTAGGAAAAGCATTAACACTAGTCCACCCCAAATTCTAAGATATAAACACCTATCAATGTAATTATCAATGTCGACTTTGTGATGTTGATTACACCATAAAAAGTTCTTCATATAATAAGAAGTTCATTCTAAAAAGGCTAAATAGAAGTTTGAAAATTTGAAAGTGTTCGTAAATGTTAATTGCAAGAGTATTAAATGCGGACATGTGCATGGATAGGAGCTGGGAAAGCATAATGCAAATGTTTTTTTTTTACAAAAACAGGTATGCTATATATTAAGACTCAACTAGAAATTTACAAAACTGGTTTATGCAACCCAGTACAATTTCACTTCATCCATGCTCGGCAACCTCTCCAGCTAAACCATAACCATGTTAAGGTGGGAAATCTAAACTTAAGAGTTGGTTTACAGAAAGTTCATTTCTACCTACAACCATTGACTTATTAGCAGTCTGATCCACCATAGCATTTAGCTCACGAACGATATGAAAAAATTCTATCTGTATAAACGACTTAGATATGAATTTAATTCTTTTAATCAACCTGTCTAACCTTATATTCCTGCAATGAATTTCCCCATTCATTGCTTGGATTATTAACCTAGAGTCTCCAAAGACCATGACTTCACCCACTCTTTTATCCTTCAGTTGCTTGAGTTCTTCCCATAACCCATATGCCTCGGCCATATTATTCCAATAGTACTCTATTTCAACTTTCCCTTCCAGGCAAATGACAACCCCTCTCCCTCCCGCCATCCCTGGATTCCCCTTTGAAGCTCCGTAAAAAAACAATTTAAAGATCTTCTTTTCTTTCAGCCATTCTCAAATTGAGACTTATCAAGTCTTATTTCCCAATTTTCCAGCTTTTTTTTGGCCAAATTATATTCGGCAGAAAAGTTGAGGCTTTGCAACCAATTACTTTCATTATCGCTCAACTTATCTTTGTTTTTGGGGATCACCATGGCACTTACAATATCACCCATTAAAGCATGTGCCTTGACTGCTATTTTCCAAGCAGGATGAGCTTTATCCTGAAAATTTCTATGGGTATGTTCAATCCATATACACCAGCAAATGACTTTTGGGAGCTTCATCCAGCAATCTCTAAAACTTTTTTTTTTCTGATCTAGATCTCCATTGTACATCTTATCCTAATTGATGAAGCACTGCTGAATATTGCCTGGAAATCGAATCCCATCCCCCCAAGGCTTCATCATTTGTTTCCACATGAAATTGGCATAGATGCAGTCGAAGAAAAGATGTTGAATGGTATCGCTGGCTACAACACATAGTGGACACCGAAAAGGACCCACGAATCCTCTCTTCTCCAGATTATATCCGGTGAGGATTCTACCATGCACCAATATCCAAGAAAATAGATCAATTTTGGGTAACGATTTGCAATCCCACAGCCTTTTCCAAATTGTCGAATTGCATGGCAGTATTGGAACTGCTGCGAATTTCTTATAGCCTTCAGCCGTTGTGTAACTGCCAAAGAAGCTTCCCCATCCACATCGATTTCTTCTTCCTTTGGCCACCGATGCACAACCTGTTAAATGATCTAGAAGAATTTTTTTTATTCTCTAGTTCAATAGGGCACTCCGGCAGGAGCCATCCAACCCAACGGTTTAGAGATTCCATTTCCCAGGCAAAGATATCCCACAACGTTTTGATATCCTACATGTCCAACCAGTGTTTAATTACTAGGAGAAAGGGAGGAGACTTCCCAAGAATTGTATCCTGCCAAAGGTTAATAAGCTTACCATTGACAGGAATCCATTGGAGCTCCTCATTGAACTTGGCCAATGCCTTCCTACATAGGGAATAGATGGGAGAGACATGTTTGTTCTCTGGTTCATGGTCAAGACACCGGAGTCTCTAACCAGAGAAATACTTGCACTTGATCACCTAATTGCTCCAGGTGGGCTTGGAATCAACCATATTCCAAAGCAATTTATCTCCTATTTCCAGATTTCGGATCTTCAAGTCTTTAATCTACATTCCTCCTTCCATCCTAGACAATTTAATCTTCTTCCAACTGACCAAAGAAATTTCTTCCCTCCACCATTTTTCCCTCCTTGCCAGAGGAAGGATCTCAGGAGTCCTTCAATTGTTGCAATCGTTTTGGTAGGAGCTAGTAGTAGGGAGCATTAATAGAGAGGATAATTGTTCAGGACTGCTTTTATCAAGACCAACTTCCCCACCAGATTTATCCAATCTGCTCCCCATCCTAGAATTTTCTTTTTGATTTGTTCAATAAGGGGGTTCCAGTCCGATGTTTTGGGTTTAGATTTGAAGATTGGGACCCCTATATACTTAAAGGAGTCCCAGCTAGTCACTCCTTCAATATCAAGGATACGGGATATTCCTGACATCCCCCTTGGATTAATATTCCAGCTATAGATCTGGCTCTTCCTAAGATTAAGCTTACTTCCCGAGGCTTGGCAATAGCGATCCAATTCATTCTTGAATCTTCTTGCAATGATCTGGATGGTGCCCCTGAGCAAGATTGTATCATCAGCAAACTGCATGTGGTTGATATCTTTCGTTCCCCAAGCCATCCTGATGCTCAAGAGCTCTTGATGCCGCCTAATTTGCTCAAGCTAGAGACTAAGAACCGAAGCTTGGATTGCATAAAGCAGAGGAGAAAGCGGGCATCCTTGCCTCAGACCCCGAGAAGCTTGAAAAAAGGTTGTTGCCCTTCCATTGTTAAGCGGGGCAATCCAAGGTTTACTAATGCAGGCTTTGACCCATCTGATGAAGCTTGGGTCAAAACCAAATCTCAACATCACTTGATAGAGAAAGGAGTGACATACTATGTCAAAGGCATTAGCTAAGTCTATTTTCACCACCATTCCTTTTTCACCATTCTTCGATCTTGAATGGATTGCCTCTTGGACCAATATGATATCGTCCCAGATTTTCCTGCCTTTTTTGAAGCCTCCCTGGTTCTCAGGAATAATATATGGCAGAATGTTTTTTAACCTTCTGGCCATAATTTTAGTAATTATCTTATATTCAATGTTGCATAAGGAAATGGGCCAGAACCTATCAAAGGAAGTGGCATCCTTCTCTTTGGGAATGAGTGTTAGAAATGCCGAATTAGTGCTACCACCAATTTTATCACACCTTTGGGATTTGATAACCATTTTATATAAGTATTTTTGAACAATTCCGCAGCAGACTTTGATGAAATTTACATTGAACCCATTTGAGCCAGGTGCCTTGTCATCTTCCATGTCATCCACAGCCTCTTTTATCTCCTCCATCGTGACCATTTTATTCAATCTTTCATTATCTTTTCTTTTGACTGTTCGAGGGACTAACTCCATAATCCCGATTTCAGCATTGATGACAGGCTCAGCCGTGAAGATTTCACTAAAGTGTCTGGTGGCTTCCACTTTGATGTCCTCGAAGTCTTGGATAACATGATTTTGAGCATGAATCTCATTCACTGTTTTGAAATTCTTTCTTGCCTCGGCCTGTTTGTGAAAATAACCAGAGTTCTGATCCCCATCCTTGAGCCAACAACACCTAGCTTTCTGTCTCCACCATTCAGCTTCTTTCCTGCAGGCATCCTGGAGATCACTTTGTAGTTTTATTTCCTTTTTAAAGTCCTCTTCATCAACCAATTTGGTTTCCATATTAGTCTGATGATATTCCAGCGTTAACGTTGCTTGAGTTTTCTTTTGGTTTGGAGTTTCAATCATTTTTCCCAGGCCTTCAGTGCCTTCTTCAATCTTCTTAATTTTTCTTCCCATACATAAAAGGAAGAGCTGGTGACTGGGGCTGACCATGCATCTGCAACAATCCCCAAGAAATCCTTGTGGGTGACCCACAGCGAGCTGAATCTAAAGGGAATCGGGTCGAGATTTCGATCATTCCTCATTTCGAGCAAAATTGATTTGTGATCTGATCCCCCAAATGGAAAGATTTTGGAAGTAGAATTCAAACCCAGTGGGAGGAAGGTGTCTTGGACCAAAAAATGATCCAACCTGGTGGCTATATGTCCTAGTCCTAGGGCCTCTTATTGTTCGAAGTGTATTTTCCTTTAGCTAGAATGACATCTGATAGATCCCAATCCATAATGATCTCATCAACCTGCTCCCTTAAGGGATCTCTGACCAATGACCCCCTTATTTTTTCATCTTGGCTTAAAATGATATTAAGATCTTTAGCAAGAATGATGTTACCCTGCAGATTACTCCTTTCATCTCAAAGGAGATTCCAACAGACTTTTTTTACAGCATAAGAGGCAGGAGCGTAAATATTAAAGAGTCTTACCAGGGCTATAGTTTATTTCTGCAGCAGTGTAGTGAGTATCCAATGAGAGCTTTGCTTGATATCAACAACTTCAAATTTATGCTCATCCCAAAGCGATCCAATGCCTCCAGAGGCTCCCCTTGAACTGATTGCAGTTCCTCCTCCTTTCTCCAGAATTTTGCACTAATCTGGAGAAATGCATCTTTCTCCATCTTAGACTCCTGGATCAGTAAGATGTCTGGCTGGGCTAAAGAGATTAAATCTTCCATAGCTTCTTCCTTAACTTTGTTTCCTAGACCTCTACAGATCCAAGAGAGGACCTTCATTGCTTACTTTTGGTAAACGAGGGAATCCCTTTCTGGAATTGCCCTTGTTGACGAGTGCTTCTAGTATTTTTTAATAGCTTTTCCAAAGTTGATTGGGAGCCTTGCAGTTTTCCTTTGTAAGTAGCATGCTCCCTCACTTTTTTCGTTGATCTCCTTCCTCTTGCTTTATTCTTTCTTGGTGTAGCCATCTCGATTTCCCCTTCTTCCTCTTCCTCTTCTTCCGTGTCAGATTCCTCCTCTGACTTTCCCTAGCTTTCTCCTTCTTTTACCCCCTCTGCTCCTGCATCAGACTGGATCACGGAGGCAAAGTCTTTCTCAGATTGCTCTGGTAGAACTGCTTCTTTTTCCGGTTCCTTGATCTCTTCATTACTGGATTTCTCTTCTATAGTATTAGTTTCATCCCTCATCTCATTAGCCTTTTGCGTTTATTGACTTCCTTCCGAGAGGGTTTCTCTTTACCCGTTTCCCCCCCCTTCTTTCCTTTGCACTTCCCCGCTTTTGGTTTTAGTCTTGGTCCTCTTCACCGTTTACCATCCTTCCTCCTTGTCTTGTTGGATCTCGAGCTTTTGAGGGTAGTTGCGAATGAAGTGCCCATATTCATGGCATCCTCTGCATTTGAATGCCAGCTGCTCATATTCAAGTTTTTGGAAATGATACCAATTCCCCACTGTTATTTTTATAGCTTCTGGTAACCCAGCTTCAAGGTCCACCTCCACACAGATGTGGGCACATGCATATTGATTGTTTGGGCTAGCCATGTCGATGTACTTCCCTAGGGCGTTCCCAATTGCTTGAAGGGATTTTGGGTTCCAGCGGTGCATTGGTAGGTTTGGAAGCCTAACCCATACTGGGACTACTTTGGGGGTATCAACCTCGGGATCAAAATCCGACGTCTAGCCATTCAGGTAGAGGTCTTGTGGCCCCATGAAATAGGGTCAATTTCGGAAGATTAGATCCTTGTCTTCCTTGGATTCAAAATCAAACAAGAAAAAGCCTTGACCGACTGAATAGGAAGCTATGTTTTTCGAGATTAGAAGTCTCCAGCTCCTTTGAACCTAGCTCTCAGTGGTTTTAGGCGAGGGCCAGAGTCTGGTGAATTGCCCTATCAATGCCCGATCTGTTGACGAGAGAGCAACCCGTATAGTATCCTCCAGCGACAAATCAACTTCCAGAACATCTTTGATTCATT
This sequence comes from Pseudotsuga menziesii, assembly GCA_001517045.1. Classification (NCBI taxonomy): domain Eukaryota; kingdom Viridiplantae; phylum Streptophyta; class Pinopsida; order Pinales; family Pinaceae; genus Pseudotsuga; species Pseudotsuga menziesii. Next base: position 86,547 of record LPNX010833978.1, read on the forward strand.
TAATGAATTTCATAGGAGCTCCCTTAGTAGACTTCTTGCTTTGAGCCGAGACTAGCTTCTCGAAAACATCTGAAAGAGGGCCAGGGGGCGGCTCTCCGCCCATCTCAGCCACCATTGGAACCTCACACTTCTCTCCACCTCAAGATCGGGTTCACAGATCTATCACAGGTGAAGTCAGAGAAATCAGCAGGATTGGGCCTGGGGATCACCGAGATCCAGAGGAGGGCCGAGATAGCTACCTCGTTGGCCACGCCGGCAGCAGGCTATCAGATCGCAGCATTCGTTTGCAGCAGCAAAAAACCGAAATCCAACTATTATCGAAAGCATAATGCAAATGTTGAAATTGTTATAAGTTTTATTTGATTTAAAATCCATAAGTAAACTTGTTATATAAAATTTGTTTAACTTAGAAGCCATAACTGAAGGGTATTTAGTTTGTCAAAGTTGTCCATAATGCACACCTTATATAACTCATTTTTGCATGCATATAAACATGAGCAGAAACACAAGTGTATCATTAAGAGTATTGAACCCTAGTGGGATTGATAACACCACCCACTTTCACTGACTTTGATAAAGCACCCATCGAGATATAGCATCTTTAACTCTCTTTTTTTGGAGAATGAACTTTTTATACCCATCTCAATAAAAATAAGTTAGTAAGTTTGCATGTTTATGTTTGGGAAAGTAAATACTAAATAGCATGATCAACTATCTTCCTCCATGAATCTCATGTGTCTCTTCTCGTTATTTTCCGCTATGACTAAATTTTTTTTAATTATTTTATTATTCTTGAAAAAATATTTTCTTTTAAATATTTTTTATAAGTAGTAAAATACTTTGGAAGAGAAGTTGGAAAACTTTCTATGATTTTAGAATTCCCTATCAACTTATTAGGAAATCATAGAGATTTAAGGATTCAGTGCATTGGGATGTAGTGAACTTGAGAGTACAATTTCTTTAATCATCCTATGTGTAGTAAGTTGTCAAATCATGTTTGGGAAGTAGCGTTTTGTTTAATTTTGTTGGTGTTTTGTTTTTGGTTTTTGGTGAAGAATCCTGATGGAAAGAAATTCCTAGAAAAAAATATTTTCACATACCTAGGTTACAAAGTATATATAGGTGCAATTGGAATGGAGAGGGTTTGAACATTTGGAAATTATGCAAATCAACGAGAAAGCTTATTCAATAAGGTTTATATTGGATTCCTGGTAATGGGAAAAAAATATTATGGCAAGATAGTATATTGGGAAAAAATCCTCTTATCCATAACACTCAACTCACTCTTATTAAAGAATGGTGGAGTGAAAGAGGCATCCAAAACCTTTACGTTCTATCTGAATGGTTGAGTGAAAGAGGCATTCAGAACCTTTATTATCTATCGGAATGGGAGAGAACTTTGAAGGTCGTAGATCCATTGCTTCAAACTTAAAATGAGTTGTTATATTCTCTACATGGAGCATCACCTCTTAGCATTGATAATAGAGATAACAGAGTTTTGGGAAAGCGTGGAACTTATACAGTGAAGGAAGGATATGAAATTATGTACCTAAAACATAACCATCCACCATTTTCTCAATTATGGGCAAAAATCTAGCACCAAGATGGCCTTCCAAACGTTAATGTCTTCTATTGGGTTTTGGTGCATGATAAATTCCTCCCATTAGAAAATCTTTGAAAGAGGAAAATTCACGACCCATCACGTTGTGTCATGTGCAAGAAAAGTGAGTAAATTGTTCAACATTTGTTTTTTAATTACGATTATATTAAACATGTCCAGAGATCATTTGTTCACAAACTTAGTGTTGCAGTTTGTCTTCCCAATAACAAGTGCAGGTATTTTCTCCAGTGGAATGGCTTATGCCTAGGATAGTTGCAAGGAAAGCCTATCCCAACGTGACTATGGACTACTCTTCCAAAATATGTGTTTTGGAAGGTTTGGGTAGCAAGAAATAAAGAAAACTTCGAAGGAAAATCCACACTATCAGTAAGCACAACAATACGTGTGAAAGCTCTTCTAAGTGAATCCATTCTTGCAAACAATAATATCAACCTACAAACTAATCAAATGAAATATTTAGAAAAGAATTAGATTCAAGGTTTCATCCTGCAAACTCTATGGAATCAAAGTCTCTCCATTGGGTTGAATTCTCCTCTCCCCTCACAACGATTGGAATTGAAACCGGATGAATTCAAGCTTGGATTCATAACCTACAAATCTATGGTATATTATTTGATGGAGCTTCGAATGGAAACCTTGGGGTGGCAGGTGTGGGGAGGATCAAATTAGACCTCAAAGGAAGTATAGTCTCATCTCTCTCATGTGGCTTGGGTATAACCACTAACAATCAAGTTGAGAGATATGCCATGTTCTAAGTTTGGAGCAGTCCATCTTGTTGGGAATTCACTATATTGTTGTTGTCAATTACTCCTTATTGATCATCTCTCAATCCAAACAATGATTAAATCTTACAAATAAGATATCAAGAAGACTTCAAATGAGAATAAATAGACTTCTTCAATGTTTCCCCAAGGTCCATCTCTTCCATGCCCATCAAGAAAACATTGCACAAGTAGACAAGCTAACCAACGAATCAACCCTTCTTCCTTATGGGTGTATTAAGTTGAATATAGATCTACCAACAATGTGTTGGCTTCCCTAACCTCATTCACGTGTCACACTAGTATTTTTTATTTTTATTTTTGACAAAAATGGTTATGGATAATTTTATAGAGACAGTGGATAAACCACTAAAAGAGAGTACAAAATCTGGTATAATTCATACCAGAGTTAGGATATCTAGAAGATTTCAAAACTTCCGATTCAATCAACTACTTAAGCAATCTATCTATGTAAGATCTGAATTAGATGTTATAGCAATCATCTTAAACTAAATACTGCATTTTTCCCCCTTCCCCATTTCACTCCCACTTAGGGTGGGATAACTTGGAATCTATGTTGGTTGGCATATAGCTCATTAATCTGCAAGTTGATCACCTTATTTGATGCTTGATCAACCTTGGCATTTAGCTCACGAAGAATATGAAAGAATTCAAGGTGTCGAAAGGTTCTTGAAATGGATTGGATTCTTTTGATTAATCTGGATAATATTAAATCTATTCCTTGGCTTTTACCATTCATAGCTTGAATTATTAGACGTGAATCTCCTATCACAATTGCTTCCTCTACTCCTAGATTTTCCAATTGATTAAGTCCTTACCAGAGTCCATACACTACAGCCATATTGTTTGTATCATTTCCAATATTCCAGTAGTATTCATATTCATTATTCCCTTCTGGTGATATGATGACTCCTCCTCCTCTGGCCATCCCTAATTCCCTTTCGAAGCCCCATCGAAAAAGAGTTTAAATGGTTTCCTTTCCTTCATCCATATTTCCATCTGATATTGATACTTTCTTATTTCCCAGACTTCAAGCGGACGCTTGGCCTTAACTTCATCCTTATCTACAATGTTGAGACTATTTAACCAGTTTGATTCTTTGATTGTTAGTTCAATCTTATTCTTAGGCAAACGAGATTCTCTAAGAGTCTCTCCCATAAGAACTTGAGTTTTTATTGCAACTTGCACTGGTCCTTGAGCTTTGTCATTGAAGATCCATTGGTTACGCTCTTTCCAGATATTCCACATTAATATTTTTGGTAGCATTAACCAATAGACTTTGAAACCTGTTTTTTTATTGAGAGAGCCTTGATAAATTTGTTCCCAGCATTAAAAAACCTATTGAATACTTGTTAGCATATCTGGTTTCCCAAACCACGACCATACCATTATCTCCCAAATGTTTCGGGTGAATGAACAGTCCAGAAATAAATGTTGGCTTATTTCTTTGCTGAATTTGCATAATGGGCAACAGAATGGGCTTGTGAAGCCTCTTATTTCAAGGTTCTCGCCGGTTAGAACGCTTCCATGCATAAGAGTCCAGATAAACAGATCAATTTTAGGAAGGCTTTTGTAATTCCATATTTTTTTCCAAATCAGAGGATTATTGGGGACGTTTGGAATTGCTAATAAGTGAATATATCCTTGCACAACTGTGTAATGCCCAGATCGCCCCCCTAGCCACGCTTGTCTTCGGTTATTCTTATCATAGAAGTCGACCCTGATAACAAAGAGAGAAACAGATTATTATCCTCTTTTAGATCTTCTGGACAATTAGGAAGGGACCATCTTGTCCAATGATAAGGTGGGATCAATTCCCAACTCGATATATCCCACAGAGAAATGGTTCCATTATTATCAATCCAGTTTTTGAAATTATAGAGAGCAGTATAGGAATTAAGAGGCGGCTTCCCCAAAATTGAATCATTGCAGATTCTCACATACTTTTCGTTGCCTGGGATCCAAAACAATTATTCTTTGAATCTGATCAGTGCTTTCTTGCAGAGCATGAAGATTGGGGAGCCTTGCTTCAATATAGGTTCATTTTCCAAGCGCCACAGCCTAGATCCAACGAAATATTTGTGCCATATCACTTGACTACTCCATGATGTTTTTTTTCAAAGAGATTCCATAGAAGTTTTGCCCCCACTGGCAGATTTTGAAATTTTAGATCTCTTACCTGGAGACCCCCTTTCCATCCATGGCATTTTTATTTTTTCCCAGCTTATGAGAGTGAATTTTTTACCTCCACTATTTTTCCCACCTTACCAAAGGAAATTTGTCAACAGTCCTTTGATTTTGGTGAGTATTCCATAGGGAGCCGACATCATGGAACATTGATACAGAGGATAACTAATCAACACTGACTTTATCATTGCCAATTCATCTACCAAGTTTAACCAGATCGCCCCCCATGCCAAGATTTTTTTTCCTAATTTTTTCTATCAGCGGATTCCAATCCATTTTTTTAGGTTTGCTTTTGAAAATTGGAACTCCCAGATAGTTGAATGATTCCCAGTTTGTAGCTCCTTCTATTCCCATGATACGCGATATTTCTGTCATCTCTCTTGGGTTTATGTTCTAGTTGTAAATTAGGCTCTTCCTTGGATTTAATTTTCTACCTGAAGCTTGACAGTGACTGTTCATATCATTCTTGAATCTTCTTGTAATGTGAACACGTGCCCCTCCTAACAGTATCGTGTCATCTGCAAATTGGGCGTGGTTGATATCTTTTGTTCCACGAGCCAATCTGATACCAATTATCTATTTATCCTTTCTATATTTCTCAAGTTGCAGGCTAAGCACTGAAACTTGAATTGCATAGAGAAAATGAGACGCAGGGCATCCTTGCCTTAATCCTCAAGTAGCTTGGAAGAAAGGAGCTGCTCTTCCGTTGACGAGAGGCGTTATCCATGGTTTACTTATGCAAGATTTAACCTACCTGACGAATCTGGGATCAAAACCATACCTTATCATCACCTATAGCAGGAAGGTATGGCATACTCTATCAAACTCATTTGATAGATGTAAATTCACCACCATGCCTCTTTCACGGTTCTTTAGGCTGGAATGGATAGCTTCTTGAACCAGTATGATATTGTCCCATATTTTCCTTCCTTTGATGAATCCTCCTTGATTCTCTAGGATGATTCGAGGGAGGATGTCTTTTAGCTTCTTAGCCATGATTTTGGTAATTATTTTGTAACCAATGTTAAACAAATATACGGGCCGGAATCTATCAAAGGAGACTGCATCTTTCTCTTTAGGAATTAGTTCTAGGAAGGTTGAGTTTGTGCTTCCACCATTTTTTTCACTTTGCTGAGATTTTATCACCATATTTAGCAAATGCTTATGGATTATTTCCCAGCATATCTTAATGAAGTTAGCATTAAAACCATCCGGTCCGAGTGCCTTGTCATCTACACCCTCCTTTAGTTCTTCTAGCATCATCCTTTTGATAAGTTTTATATTATCCTTTCCCTTGACCAACTTAGGTACTAATTCCAGCAACAATGTGGGATTAGTCATAGGATCAGTCGTGTAGTTGGCACTAAATTTGTAGTGGATTCTTCTTTGATTTTGTCAAAATCAGTGACAACTTGATCTTGGAGATGGATCTCTTGTACTGTTTTATAGTGCTTTCTTGCCTCTTATTGTTTATGGAAATAAGCAGTATTATGATCCCCGACTTTAAGGCAAAGAGTTCTTGACTTTTGTCTACATATCTCTTCTTCTTTCCTACATGAAGCTTGTAGGTCATGATGTAGAGATATTTCCTTTTCTATTTCTTCTTTTGTAATCGATATTGATTCCATTATGAGCCGATGTTCCTCTAATGAAAGAAGTGCTTTGTCTTTATTCTGTGAAGGTGTCGGAATAGACTTGGCCCATTTCTTGAGATATTTTTTAAGCCTTCTCAACTTTTCTTCCCACACATAGGAGGTTGAATCTGACACAGGGACATAACAGGTTTCGACTATTAAATTCCATGAAATCTTTATGAGTAGCCCATAGAGGACTAAATCGGAATGGAATTGGTCCAAGATTCTGTTCATTTTTTTATCTCTAAGATGATAGGTTTATGATCTAACCCCTCGAATGGCATAATATTGGAGGTGATATTGACTCCTAAAAGGAGAAAGGAGTCTTGAATAAGAAATATGTCAAGTCTTGCAGATATGTGACCTAGTCCTAGTATCTTGTTGGTCCAGGTAAACTTCCCTTTGGAAGGGATGACATCAGAGAGCTCCCAATCTAGAATAAGGTCATCCACATGTTCCCTAATAGGATCTCTGACCATAGAACCTCCCCTTTGCTCAACTTGATTTCGAATGACATTTAGATCACCAGCTAGAATGATGTTTTCCAGCAATGTGTTGCTCCTGACTTCCCTCAAATAGTTCCAACAATCTTTTTTTTTAGCAAATATGTTAGGAACATAAATATTTAAAAGGCTTACCTGGATATTAGTTTCTTTGTGCAACAACTTCGTATAGATCTAGTGGGTGTATTGCTTGGATTCATATAGTTCAAATTTCTGCTCATCCCACAACGTTCCAATTCCTTTGGAGGCTCCCCTTGAGCTAACTATGAGTCCTCCACCTTTTTTCCAATTTTTTTTACTTAGTTGAAGAAACGTTTCTTTCTCCATCTATGTCTCCTGGATCAGTAGCAGATCTGGATGGGATATTCGAATTAGAGCTCTCATAGCATATTCCTTAGCTTTGCTTCCTAGGCCTCTACATTTCTAGGAGAGTACCTTCATTACTTACTCTTGGTATCGGAAGAAATCCCTTTCTAGGATTGTCCTTGCTGTCGGGTATTTCTGGGATTACGGAGGAGTTTTTCCAAGATTGGTTGGGATCTTTGGAGCTTGTCTTTGTATGTGTCTTGTGCCATTATTTATTTGGTCGATTTCCTTCCTCTTGCTTTTTTCTTATCTGTAAAGGTCATTTCGATTTGTCCTTCCTCTTCTTCCTTCTCATCAAAGTCAGTATCCTCTTCTGTAACCTCTTGATTTCCTCGTTCCTTTGAGTCTGATGCTTCTGGATATAGACGATCCAAGAGATTGATTTCATTCTCGGGTTGACTCATTGAAGGGATTCCTTTTCCTGATTCTATGCTTTCATTGAAGCTGGTTTATTTTATAATAGTCAGGGCTTCAAAACTATTCTCATTGTCCTTTTGTAATACATGGCTTGCCTCCATTGGAGTTTTCTTTGGCATATTCTTTTTCATATCCTTTCTTGGAGGTTTCCTGCCCTTTCAATTCATTTCGGTCTTCTTTGTTGCTTGCCATCCATCTTCCTTTTCTTACCTATCTTCTTGTTTCTGGGGACAATTGCGAAGGAAATTCCCATATTCATGGCTTCCTCTGCACTTGAAAGGCAGTTGTTCATAATCCAACTTTTGATAGTGGTACTAGTTTCCTACTGTTATTTTGATTGGCTATGGTAAACCAACTTCGATATCCACCTCCACACAAATCCTTGTGCATGCACAATGATATTTAGAGCTTTCCATGTCGATAAATCTTCCAAGGCATTCCCGATTGTTTTGAGGTATTGTGGATTCCAACAATGCATTGGCAGGCTTGGGAGCCTGACCCAGACTGGAACAACTTTAGGTATGTCTGCTTCTGGGTCTAAATACGGTGTCCATTTGTTGAGATATAGATTGCAAACCCATGAAATATGGGTCGTTTCGAAAGATTAAATCCTTATGTAATTTTGATTTGAAATCAAACAAGAAATAGCCTCGACCCAAAGAATACGAGGCTACATTTTGAGTAATCAGAGGGCTCAAGTTCCTCTATACCCATCTCTTAGTGGTTTTGGGAGACGACCATAGACCGGTAAATTGGCCTATCAATGCCCGATTAGCTAAGGAGAGTTCAACTCAGATGGTATCCTCCGAAGGCAAGTTTACTGCAGGGACATCTCGATCCTCATAACGAACTTCGACGGAGCTCTGTTGGTTGTCTTCTTACTATGAGCATCAACTAATCTCACAAATTCATCTTTTTCAGTTGGGATTGGTGGAGGGGTCCCTGATCCTCCTTATTCGGACATCATTGGCTCCATCGATCAAATAATGTTCATGATTCGAAGATTCAGCCTCTGACATCCTCCGCAGACCTGGTATAGATCTCACCTCGGTCATATCGAAGGATTCCCAAACCAGTCGGAAGCAAAGGGTGATGATCCCTTGGGTATTCACGCAGCATGCAATCTCAAAATGATTCCTTCAATGTGTTACACTAGTATTAAATTGGCATTTGTTTCAAACTATTGTCATATCGATCGTCGAGGACATGACAAGATGCTCCTCCTTCCACGTATCAAGTATGAGCTCATGAGAATGAAGTCAAGGTGATGGTTGCTCTCCACCTTGATCGTAGGTCTAAAAGAATAAAAGCAAATGGAGGTACAAAGCTTCTCAATGCCTCATGTTTCGCAAAATGGATATTAACCTCAGTGTGTGGTGATATTAATCAAGTTTCCCATGCGATGTATTTCATTATCTCATGTTATTGTTCCCAATATTCTATTGTGTGTAGATATAATGGGAGGAGGTCTGGTTGTGACTTGGGGATGGAGAATTTGGATTCCTTCCCTTGTTATATGAGGGATTGGTTTCTTGTTATTGTCATAGTTCATTGTGAGGAGGACCCTACTTGAGTTGTACATTGCGGTTATTGTTTAAATTATGTCCTCTCTTGGATCTAGGAGGTATGGGACTCGGGCTCAATAGAGTGGTTATATGTTGTAGTTATTGGAGGTCTTATTGAAGTTCTTATAGCGTTTGCATAAGGGTGAGGGTAGACTTAAATTTTGTCATCAATGGGAGAATTTATGATCTTTGCACTCCAGATAATTTGTATGCTTGGTCGATGACTATGTCAAAAATGGACATAGACAAGAAACTGCAAGAGTTATATGAAGGTATGAAAGATACCTAGGTGAATGTTAGAGACATTCGTGGCCAAATGAGGTGGATGAAATTGTAACTTTAAGGTTTAATAGATGTAGTTCGCCAGTCAAATGCTTGTTGGCGTATTTTAGAATATCACCTAGAAGACGTTGAACAAGATTCTCTTCAGAACTTGTCCTTTACCTATTGTCTAGACGGTCGCCTCAAGGAAGTGGAAGGGATTACTTGAACCTATGGTGCCCAAATTAATGAAGTTCTTACTACTCTTGGGAAATTTGAGGATTTGAAGTAGATAGTGCATCAGATTTTGATGCAAGTGTTTTGTTTGGATGTTCATTTGGACGATGTTGAGGAAAAAAATGTGGGTTCAGAAAGCTTCGGTGGACAACATACAAGTGACTACAGACAAATATAATGAACTCCTTGCAGTGCAGTGGTCTTGCAACACGAATTATTTAGGCAACAAGGAATCTGATGGCTCTTATATTCATCAACCCAATGCAACTGTCAATATCTCAAGCTGTAAATATTCTAAAGGCTTGCAATGAAGCATAACCAAAAGAAAATCTCAAAGATATTGATCAAGACTAGGATACGAGTGGTGCACATAGTTCCACTTAAGTTTTCGATTGTTTTATGATCTTTTTTTGCATATTGGTATTAGGGTGGTTTATAAGAATATATAACAGTTTAATTATCAGTGGACATAGTGAATTACCGACATAAATATGGATGATTTTATATGGGATAATTATTTGTTGCAACATATTCATAACTTCTTCTATGTAGACTAATATAATGTAATATTTTTTTACTTTTATTCATCTCAACCTTTTTATAAAAACCATTTACTTTTATTCATCCAAGGTCTCCTTGCTGACAAACATCTTCACGATTATCAATCCTTTGCATGCATTCTCTACATCTCCCACAACAAAACTCAACTGGTAGAATTTCCTAGAGCTTATCTTCACACTCTGTGAGAGGACATTTTCCATGTCGAAAAGAAGCTCCACACCACCCTTGCTCCGGGGAATACTGAAATGGGCAATGTCTAAGTATTTGACAGGATTAACGTACTCAATGAGCATAAAATTTGTCGTCAACGTTAGGGGAAAGAGTCATTTTGGCGTTAGCATTTTCGATTATATGCAGACTCATTTCTTCAATACGTGTCAATCATTCATTACAACCCTCAAAATCCACGTTTAGCCTGTGGACATCGAAGACTAGGTCGATGCAATGTAAGTCATACATGGGAAACCCCAATATCTGTGACAAATTTAATCGCAGAGATTATGGAGACCTGTAGTGCTAATCCATTGTGTAGGACATGGCGTCATCTTGCCATCCCTTCTTGGGGAAGGAAAATCGAGGATGATGTCCCCATCCTGCAACCAATAACAATTTAAAAAAAATCAAGTTTTGCCAATTCAATTTAATACAAAATATTGTAAATTATAGCCAAATAAAAATTTTATGGACTCTAGGCAGCCTCTAAACCCCAATTAATAGGTGTTTCACGAAACAATATTTTACACATATCTTGAATGAATGAAATATGCATCCTGAAAGAACAAATGGATATTTTAGGGTCTAGTTATGTTATGTGTGATTGAAATTTTGATATGAATAGGGGGGCCAAACAATTGAATTATTGAATAAACAAGAGCCATGAGTTGGCAATGTCCTCGACGTTGTCACCCGGGCTAAGCTAAAGTATCTTGTTAATTGTAGTTAGCCAATCCTTTAAGACGAGTATAAAAGGGCCATTGACTTGGAAAACATGGAAATGGGTTGTCAACACAATAACTTCGTAAAAGTTACAATAACATCACCTCAAAAGTTTATTGTTCAAACATTTCAAGAGATTATTTAAAATTATGATTGTAATAATGCCAAATTTATGTTTTATGTTAATCATGATTTTATGAATTATCAAATAATTAATTATTTAAATGTATAATTATTATTATTATTATTATAAAGTATTTTTATAATTAAAAAAATACTCCTTAATGTACAAACATTTTTATCAATAAAAAATATAATCAGTCACAATGATTTCCAAAATCCCTAGACTACACCAAACCCTAAGTGAGGATAGTTTTTGAATATTCAACGACAAGCATGTGGCATTCTCACTATCCTGTTGAAGCAGTGAAAGTTGTCTACAATAAAATAGCAAATATTTTCCTCAGAAAAAAAACCTATTCCACTCCACCGGTTTAAATTTTTCCAAAAATTTTGAACTTCCTCTTTGTATTAACACATCATGCTCTCATTTGGAAATATTGTTCTATTTTTGTAACCCTTTACCATCCAATCCAATAAAAAATGCTAGTGTGATTCTTGTAATCATTTCTGACTCGTAAAAAAAAATTGCACATAAATTTTCTTCAGTTTATCTTTGTTTGATATTTATTATTAATACATCTCTGTATTTGAGAATTTAAGCAATTCCTTATAATTTCTTCTCTGCAGAGCATTCGAAAAGTCAAGCTTGTGAAATGATTTTTTGGCAGAGAAAATTGTATATATGCAGATTTTTCAGTTACAGAAATCCTCAAATTGAATGCATCGCCAGGATTAATTGCAGAAATTCCACAGAAAATTTGAAGGGTACATTTCAAATGTAGAACTACGATATAATAAAATGTCCAGCCAAAGATAAAGAAAAAATAGAGAGTCCTCTGGAATTAATCGGACATGACAAAAATATCGCTATCACGTTTCTTTAATTTAAAATAAAAATAAAAGCGAATCGTTACAATAAAATTTAACAAACTCCAAAGCAGGGAAAATGTCTGCGCAAATAATAAACCTGCAAGTTGATGCAAAAAATAAATCTCAGCATTTCAACTAAAGACTGCTTTCGTTATATTGTGAAATTTGAAACCTGAAACAATAAGAAAAATAGCTGCAAAGCAGCTAGTCCCTGCTCCAAAATAATGTTTATAATTTGTATAATTGGTTATAATTTTTTTTTTAAATTATTAGAAAATTTTAGTTATGTGTTCACAATTGCTTGATATCTAATATAGAACATTTGAATGGTTTCATTATTTGAAGTAGAACATTCGAATTTTCTTTTTATTTATTGCATTTAATGCCAAGTGCATTAAAAGATAAGTTGGACTTGGTGTTTTAAGTTTGAGCAGTACTTTGATCCTAATATTTGATCGCCAAAGTTTTGACATTGGATCCCAAAAATTCGGTCTAATGTAGTTGTAAGAGAAAAAGTCTTTGAGACTTTTATCAATCATCAAAACATTCTTTCGTTGAGATGTATAAGTTCCATAGATATTGAAATGGCATGCGATGGTGAGGAAGCATTTAGACATTTTGCTTGTAGTTTAATTTCTACATTTTCTTTGTAAGTTTTTTCATTAGGATTGGCAAGACTAACAATATGGTTATGACAATTTGTTTGTAGTTTAATTTCTAGATTTTCTTTATAGGTTTTTTCATTGGGATTGGGAGGACTAACAACATGGTTATGAGATGTAGAATAGCAGCTTTGAAGGTTGATATATTGCGAAATCAATTTGATCTTGGAGAATAGTATGAATATCCTATTAGCATTGAAGGTGGGTATGTTGTTGAATCAATTTGAACTTTAAAGAAAAAGATTGAAATCCTAAGAGTACTGAAGTTTGATGTCTTTTCCAAAAAAATTGTAATAAATTTGAATTTCAAATGGAGAAGAGAATTGAATACATGTTAGTGTTTATAATGGTTTTGAAATTATAAAAGTTGTAAACAAAAATACATATTCAAGTGTTCTATTGAAATTATAGAAATTAGTCAACAAAAGACATATTCCAGATGTTCTATAGAAATTTGAAAAATTATTTATATTTGAAAAATTATTTATAGGAAATTTAGCAAAACAAAGTAAAAGAAAAGACATATTACACATTATAGAAATTTCAAAAATTGTTTATAGGAAATTTTAAAAAATAAATAAAGGAAAAGACATATTTCAGTGAGTTGAATGCAGAAATTTCAAAAATTATTTATCCAAAATTTAGCAAAAAATAAAGAAAAAGACATTTTTCACGTTTTCTTTACAGTAAGCACTTCAGAGCATTACAAAATTTTAGAAATACGAAAGTCTATAGGAACTGACCTTAGAAAGCATAGTTGATTGACAAATCATCAATGATGACCACGGGATGCTTTGGAATCACCAGATGCTTTGGAATCTTCTAGGCTTCAGACACAGGATCAGGGTGATCTCTGCAATGACCGTAGTGACCGTAGTGAATCTGATGAAATCACACATCTGTCTATGTCTATGTCTATGCTTAAACATAAAATCAAAACATGTTTTTGGATCAGATATAGCATTACCTCTCATTTTTTTTTGATAGAGCGAAGAGACAATTTTTTTTCTACTTGTAGTTGTATATTATTACTAGACAATATTGTATATGTCGTATTGTTTCTTGCCATTGCTTTTTGCAATGGTTCAAGCTTTAATGTATCAAAATATATTCAATAAAATTATTATAACTTTCAATTAATTCGATAATATTAAAAAGGTGATCGAAGATCCTTGAAATCTATCATAGTGACCCTACCAATTGAATTATTTTGAATTCGGATGACAGTGAAACTCGAGATTTGTATCGTGACCCCACCAAATCTGGGTAGAAATCGAGGAGTCTAACATAAAGGTATGACCCTCCCTCAAACAAATGTATATTGTGCAGGGAACAATTTCCCTTGTTTTGAGATATTATCAATCTTTACTTAAGGTTTAAAAGTCAACTAATTTTTCATTTTCATAGGTAACCTAGGTACAAATATTAGGAGTGAAATATTTCCATTCCCGAATTTCAAGATAATGGATTCATTATTAAATATTTTTATGGAAAAGCATATAATTTGCATATTTATTTATTTTTAAATTTATATAGAATTTTTTTCAATAGAAGAAGTATTTAAAAGAAAATTGATATTTAAAAAACCAGACCTAGCTGAAATATAGAAATGACCCACCATTTAATGTGGGTTTTATCATTTAAGTTCCAGGGTAAATATTAGGTTTATATGGGTGAATTTAATCTCTGTTGTGCGCTGATATTGTTTAAATTTAAACTCTCCAAATCGCTGACTTTTTTCCAACAATCATCACTACATGAAAGTGTCTAATGTTGGCCATGAACAGTTAAGAGGGTGAGGGTTTTTGCTTTCTCCCGACCCCTTGCGGGGATTCTGAAAGCACGTGATGAATTCCTTATTATTTTTATTTTTTGGTTGAAGATTAAATTGCGTGTCTAAAAGAACCCTAAATTATAAACTGCAAAATAAACGAGTAATATGATGCTTTATATCCTTTCACTTGTGGTGCTAAAATTTATCATGCGAACTTCCTTATGTGCCTCAAAATTGTGATCACTTGTAGTTAAATACCCCTTATGAGTACAAGCTAGATAAAAAACCTGAGTTGCAAACCTGCATCTAAATTTATATTGTCCATTTTCATATTCTGCATTTTGATGGTACACAAAATTCAAGTTATAACCTAGACATTGTTTTGCTAATATTTAGAGTCTACTGTTTTAATTTTATCTATTTGACGGGGGAAAACTGCATAGGCAAATTGTAGGTCATGTCACATGATATTACTTATTTTCAACAGCTTTATAGTTATTGTTGGGACTGATCTAAGTTTGTGTGGCCTAAGATGTTATATACATTTATGACATTGAGAAGACAACATTTTGGTGCCTGCATACTGTAGGAACTATTGCATGAAATTGGAACAACAATAAAGTTCCTTTCGAACTCAGGATTTACGATGTCTTAAAGTCTGAACTTGTGTTGAAATTCAAGAACGATTGTTCAAATTGGTACTTGAAGTTTATTTTAGTCAAATGCCAATGAACAAAGCTGGGCTTTTTTTCTTGACAGCGCCACTTTTACATATCTTTTAAGCACTGAATTGTGAGCCTAGTAGAAAAGGATTTCCGTTCACTTTTAAAACATTAAGGGGTAAAAGGGTTGTATATCTGGGTTGATCGTTTAGGGGCTTTGTCAGCTATAATCGTCACCTTCCTTTGTTTGAAATTTGCTGTAGTTACAAGGATAAACTAGGATTGAAGAACTGTGGAGTGTAATAACATAGACGCCTGTATATAAATTTTAGAGAACTTTTGTTAAAGTATGTAATGGCGATTTTAGGTTTCATATTAAAATTCATTAAATATTATTTTTAAAATATTTGTTAAAATATTAACTTTCTAAATCCTTTTAATATAGTGATTTACCCGTATTATTGTTCTAAAACGTTGCTCAAGGATCTTCACAACAGGTGGCAGACCGCATGGACGACCGGCGATAAGGGATCTTCACAACAGGTGGCAAACCGCATGGATGACCAGCGATAAGGGATCTTCACAACAGGTGGCAGACCGCTCAATCGTTTAACTCTTTCTCACCTCCGTTACCTTTTGGGAGGCCTACGCCCCATAGAAACTGTCTACCTGAGACTGTCCCTTCCCCATTGATGAAATGAAAACAATTTATTATATGTAATTGTTTTTTGAAAATTTTTGGATGCAGATGACAGGATCACAAGGGCAGGCATGTGGTCAGCGAGTAGGTGGTTAATTAAGCCCTGGGCATTCATGATTTTTTTTAATGAATCTGGCGATGGCGGCTCCTGGCACGAGGGACATGATGGCTCTTTGAAGATTGTGGTGGTGGAGGGTATGTCAGCTCTATGTAACATACCCAAAAGTGTCAATGTAAAAAAAAGGGTTAATTTATTATTTATTTTAAATATAATTCAAACCTACCTTGTTTGTCTCCACTACGTCATACTTTATATTATTCAACTTTTATATTATTGCTTATATATTGATTATCCCTATAATAAAGTTATGGTTTAATCTCGTTTTACATAACTATGATTAAGGTTAATGATTATGCATTAGAGACGTAGGTGGTCTTGTGGGGGACTAGAAGTAAGCCTTACTTAGCTCCTGGAGCTAGATCCTGTGTGTTTGTAACCTACAGGTGTCCATTTCCCCGCGCGTTTTGGTTTAAACAGCATGATAACAAGCAGGTGAACTGGGTTTCTTGGTCGGTTACACGGTTGACAACACGTTGTATTAACTATCTGGTTATATGGATCTCTACGTGGCTTCTTCGTACATTGTTCACATTTAAATCTCGTTGCTACGTAGCTATATGTGGGTTCTATGTACCTTCCTCCAGCCAAAAGCATTTACTAGGTGAGCTATATGTCAGTCCTCTCTTCTACAGTAGGGTTTTATTCCTATGACTCGCTATTTGGAGAAGGATTACAGAGTTTCAGTGGAAAACTTTGTCTTAAACCTCTGACTATTCATTCGCTCGTGAGGCTCTCAGGAACCATGAGCAACGATTTGGTAAATGAAAAACATTCATCGGTGATTTTCCAAGCTTTGTAAGACTTTTTCTTGAAAGTTCTAATTTATTCTGCATGGAATAAAGACCTGCGAGGTCAGGCTGGTTTTGTTTAGTTGTGTTTTACGAAGTATGGGTTTATAACCCGAAACCCATCAAGGAATTCAAGTTTTCGGCTCAATGGAAGTGAATTGCAGGTAATGTTAAACCTCTTATTCTTGTTTTCAATAGTCTTCTCTTTATAATAAATGTGGTTCAATTAACACTTACCTCTCCTTTTGCAGGTAAAGTCGTAAACAATTGTATGGTTACGCCCTTCCCATGGCGTCTTCTGATCCTGGTAGGCCTTCCTTCTCGACTTCTCCCACAGTTAAATGGAAATCTTTGAGCAAGGAATCGCTGGTCCAACTAGCACGGGACTTTCTGCTTTAGTTTTCGTTGGGTTTTGTTGCATTTGCAGGTTGGTGGAGAATATCTCCAGTTTGTAAGCTTTGTTTAATTTCCAGGCTTTTAATTTACAAGGACAGTATTACGCTGTCAATAGACTGTTATTGTTTCAGTTGGGATGATCCTTGAAGTAGTGTGCAACATTAATGCTTCCCTTGTGGGAGTTAACTCTATTGTTAAATATGTATTGGCAATGAATATTATTCCTTTTTTCTGAATTTAATGGTGCGAACATAGTTTTTGTTTGATATCACGTCGTCTATGGGTTTGTTGCTTTGTGAATCGTAAATTTATTTTAGTCTTTAGCAATGGATTTAATACTACGACATATTGCTTCACGGTTAAATAATTTTCCTGTATGTTATGCTTGTTATTTATTTTATCTTGGAAAGAGGGTTCCGTTCCTTAGTTACAGTGATGCATTTTCCTTTGTTTTATGTCACTAGTTTGAGTTTTAAAACATTTCTAGTTAGGGTTTATTTACGTAATTAATTCTATGTGTAATTATATAAACAAATAATATTCTAGAAACTTATGATTGCCTCTGGTTTAACTATTAAACCCTAACTTAAAACCAAACCGTGCGATAAGGGATCTTCACAACAGGTGGCAGACCGCATGGACGACTGACCATAGCAAGTGGAGTATGCTGTGGTAAGTGGAGTATGCCGTGGTATATATTAATCGAGAGTACTGGTTGCCAAGCTGATTTTTTGTTGCATTTTCAGTTGGAGAATTGTTGGACCAAAGGATTCTGTAAGTTCTCTATCTGTGTTTCAATTTCAATTTTAGCACAACACTTAAACACTTTGAAACTCATTGAAGTTTTTTCTATTTCTGTTTGATTTCGTTTTTCTGAATTTACATTAATTATTTTGAAGATTCAGATCTGTTCTTTTGTCTCAATTGAACCTATTTCAGTTCTAGCTGTTCATTTGGTTTCGACTGTCACAAGTTTGGTTATCATGGAATCATTTTATAACCCGACTTTGCACAGAGCAAGTAGATCAATATGTAGAAGTTGGCCCTGTGACAGCATGATCTAGGCATTGATATTGTTTAAATTTAAACTCTCCAAATCGCTGACTTTTTTCCAACAATCATCACTACATGAAAGTGTCTAATGTTGGCCATGAACAGTCAAGAGGGTGAGGGTTTTTGCTTTCTCCCGACCCCTTGCGGGGATTCTGAAAGCACATGATGAATTCCTTATTATTTTTATTTTTTGGTTGAAGATTAAATTGCGTGTCTAAAAGAACCCTAAATTATAAACTGCAAAATAAACGAGTAATATGATGCTTTATATCCTTTCACTTGTGGTGCTAAAATTTATCATGCGAACTTCCTTATGTGCCTCAAAATTGTGATCACTTGTAGTTAAATACCCCTTATGAGTACAAGCTAGATAAAAAACCTGAGTTGCAAACCTGCATCTAAATTTATATTGTCCATTTTCATATTCTGTATTTTGATGGTATACAAAATTCAAGTTATAACCTAGACATTGTTTTGCCAATATTTAGAGTCTACTGTTTTAATTTTATCTATTTGACGGGGGAAAACTGCATAGGCAAATTGTAGGTCATTTCACATGATATTACTTATTTTCAACAGCTTTATAGTTATTGTTGGGACTGATCTAAGTTTGTGTGGCCTGAGATGTTATATACATTGATGACATTGAGAAGACAACATTTTGGTGCCTGCATACTGCAGGAACTATTGCATGAAATTGGAACAACAATAAAGTTCCTTTCGAACTCAAGATTTACGATGTCTTAAAGTCTGAACTTGTGTTGAAATTCAAGAACGATTGTTCAAATTGGTACTTGAAGTTTATTTTAGTCAAATGCCAATGAACAAAGCTGGGCTTTTTTTCTTGACGGCGCCACTTTTACATATCTTTTAAGCACTGAATTGTGAGCCTAGTAGAAAAGGATTTCCGTTCACTTTTAAAACATTAAGGGGTAAAAGGGTTGTATATCTAGGTTGATCGTTTAGGGGCTTTGTTAGCTATAATCGTCACCTTCCTTTGTTTGAAATCTGCTGTAGTTACAAGGATAAACTAGGATTGAAGAACTGTGGAGTGTAATAACATAGATGCCTGTATATAAATTTTAGAGAACTTTTGTTAAAGTATGTAATGGCCATTTTAGGTTTCGTATTAAAATTCATTAAATATTATTTTTAAAATATTTTTTAAAATATTAACTTTCTAAATCCTTTTAATATAGTGATTTACCCATATTATTGTTCTAAAACGTTGATCAAGGATCTTCACAACAGGTGGCAGACTGCATGGACGGCCGGCGATAAGGGATCTTCACAACAGGTGGAAAACCGCATGGACGACCAACGATAAGGGATCTTCACAACAGGTGGCAGACCGCATGGACGACTGACCATAGCAAGTGGGGTATGCTGTGGTAAGTGGAGTATGTCGTGGTATATATTAATCGAGAGGCCTGGTTGCTAAGCTGATTTTTTGTTGCATTTTCAGTTGGAGAATTGTTCGACCAAAGGATTCTGTAAGTTCTCTATCTGTGTTTCAATTTCAATTTTAGCACAACACTTAAACACTTTGAAATGTTTAAGTTTTTTCTATTTCTGTTTGATTTCGTTTTTCTGAATTTACATTAATTATTTTGAAGATTCAGATCTGTTCTTTTGTCTCAATTGAACCTATTTCAGTTCTAGCTGTTCATTTGGTTTCGAATGTCACAAGTTTGGTTATCATGGAATCATTTTATAACCCGACTTTGCACAGAGCAAGTAGATCAATAAAGTTTGGTGCCTGCATACTGCAGGAACTATTGCATGAAATTGGAACAACAATAAAGTTCCTTTCCAACTCAGGATTTACGATGTCTTAAAGTCTGAACTTGTGTTGAAATTCAAGAAGGATTGTTCAAATTGGTACTTGAAGTTTATTTTAGTCAAATGCCAATGAACAAAGCTGGGCTTTTTTTCTTGACAGCGCCACTTTTACATATCTTTTAAGCACTGAATTGTGAGCCTAGTAGAAAAGGATTTCCGTTCACTTTTAAAACATTAAGGGGTAAAAGGGTTGTATATCTGGGTTGATCGTTTAGGGGCTTTGTCAGCTATAATCGTCACCTTCCTTTGTTTGAAATCTGCTGTAGTTACAAGGATAAACTAGGATATCCACAGTCGAACTGGACCAGGGTTCAGCAAGTGACCTGCGTATGATAACTAGAGGTAAACTCCTAACTGATTTCGTCAAAAAACTCCAAGTAATTCCGTGCTAGTAATCTGACGATCATATATTTACCTTAAAAGTGTTTATTGTCTGTATGTTCAACCCCCATAAGAATTTAATATATATACACTTATAAGGTCAATGAACAGATAAGAGTATGGACATAGACAAATTATAACAGAAAATCAATATACAGAGTTATATCTTGCAGCATATAAGTATATGAATATGAGAACGTGGAAGTCACAATGATTTTTGGAATATTGATTTTTATTTACGATACAAAAAATTAAAAATTACGAAGACTATGAATATAAATGTCACATATTTACTGTTCTGAGGCTTACCTCTAATGCACAGGCGAATAGTTTTCTTGCTTGCTCCAAGATGGCACAGGAACGGGGAAACTGAAAATTCTTTAGCGCAGAACTGAGTCGATCCCAAGCTTGCTTCACAATCAAAGTCAAGTTTTGCTTCATAATCAAAGTCACGCTTGTCACTCCTTCTTCAGACCCTTCACCCTTCAGAATCAAAGTGGTTCTCATTACGGTTCTTGTTACTCCAGCTTCACACCCAAAGTAAACAGCTAATAAAACTCTCTTACTTCACAGCGAAAAATGATTGATAACCTTCACTGTCTGTAACTTCTCTCCTTCTAGCACCTTCATCTTCCTCTGCCACCGTATCTAGAAAGATTCCTTGATGGAAATCAATGTAGTTAACCTGCAATTAAGTCAGTCATTTAATCGCATGGCAATAAACATTCATAAATGCTACACACATCCCCAAAAAAATACAAATTCAAGAAAATTCTAATAGATACGAGTAACATTTATTGCTGACAGATATGATCTTCGGTCGGTTGGACCTTGCATATTCAAGGAAATTCAAAGAGATGTTGTATATTTGCTTGTTGCTTTGCATATTTCAAGAAAATTCAAAAAAATCTTTGTAAGTAGGGGATACATTTATTACTTGCGGTTGGAAGATTAAAAAAATTCCAATATTTGTTGATGCAGGATACGATATTGGTAAGGTCGGAGATATGCAATAGTGCACAATACTAAAACTATACACATATTTCGATGTGCACAGCCCATGAAATTTGCAATGATTTGCAAAAATTGCATATTTATTACCTTATCTCTAATATTTATTGCATATTTATTAATTAAGATATTTTTTATGGGTCTTTGGCTATGCATATAATTGATCCTATCTTTGTGCACATTTTTCAAATTCACAATATTACTGTGGGTTGTTAGTAAGTCCATACGGTAGCTCCAAACAAAAGAGTCTCATTAGTTCAATTATCTGCAATACAATACTCTACTCTGTAAGACTGCCTTGTAAAATAGGATTCCCGCTGCTTCTTCTATTCACAAATAATATAACCTGAGCTAGCATATAAAATAGGCATTGCAACCATTTATAATTCTCAGTATGTATACTAACTTTTGTTTACTTGTGTAGGTACAGTGACTCAACCTATTGCTCAAGACCTGACTAGCCTCTTTTCCTCAAAGGAAAGCTATCATGCATCCATCCCATCGCTTCTGTAGCCATCTACATACTGCATGCTTCGCACCGTCAACTTCCACCAGCTTGTTTGTACTTGTACACCACATCAACATTTATTCGTATCTCGATTAACTAGTACAAAACTGGGATTTTAAAAAATATTTGATGTTAAATCTACTGATATATTATATTAATGCATTAAATGAATTAAATGCATGATCAATGCCATGTTAACTTGTCAAATATATATTAAATGAATGAGGGTACATGGAAAGTTCTAATTTTTTGTTTAATTTTATATTTTTAATTTATTTTTATAATTCAGTTAATAATTTGCACAGCAGGGAAAATTTGTCAAATCTTTGCACTGCACCAATAAAAAAACAGTTAAAATAATTTTCAAAAATTATAAAATTATTTTTGATATTCAGCAAATTCATTTTAATAATACAAATTTGAAAAAACTTTAATAAACATTTGTTAAATTCTTTTAACAAAATATTGGTCAACGGACTTCGGTGACTAATCGATCGCTATAATCCCTGCGGAGCAGGTACTAATAAAAAAAGACTGCTTACCTGGATATTGGGAACCTTTGCTTTAAAATGTTTAGATAATCCTCTGGTTTTAAAGAGCAGGGGAGAAATGCTGCAAACACGCCTCTTTGATTAAAAAGAAGAAGATTCTTAGCAGAAAATTTTAATAAATAAATGCCTCATGCAACAATGACCAGGGACAAAAAAAAATAATGTCCTAACATCTAGACTAGCTTCAGGCATGTTTCTTATTCAAAACCTACATTTAGCCATTGCCAACATGAGCGAAAGAGCAATCTAAGGCCAAGACCAACGCAAATAAGAACACCAACAATCCATAGGTGGCTTTATGAACAAGGGAATTAGCAAGCAAACTTGACATATCAATGGATTCAACAATGCCATATGTGTGCAACGGTGGCCAACTTTTTCTTAGTAAAGACACCATAAATGACATTAACAACTATGTACACTGCATTTTCTGTCAAATACATTACTTGCGCTAGCCAATCTGTAACAACACTCTGCCCACCATATTCTTGTCCATAGAGATATCTAGCAAAATGAACATTTTTTTTTTTTTTTTGCTTATATCACCAAGCCGCTATGACACAAAATCCCAAGGCGGACATCACATGCACAAGACCAATAGAAACTAAGTTAAATCAAAATTAAAATAATTTTAAAATAAAAGTTTAATTCAAACTATATAAAAAAAAACATTTGAAAAGTGGAAAATTTAATCCACCTAAGTGAATCATATATATCCTCGAGACATAATAACGGATGACACAGGGTTCGCCGTCAAAGTGGGAAGACATTCTTGAGACAGACACCATCAATTCAGTCCAATTAAAACTTAACAGATTGACATTATTTAAGAAATTCATATAAATTATTATTTTTACTATACACAAACCACCCAAAACTATAGATCCAGGAAACATTTATAGACTCTATGAACAAATTAATAGGGGGTGAACAATTTATATATATCCCCTGTCAAAGACATAATAATTTGCTTATAAGGAGAGTTCCAAAAGTGCAAGAGACCAATTAAGAACTTAATTTGAACAATATTTTTAAAATAATGACATATATTTTTTAAAATATATTTATATGTTTTGAACAAATATTTTTTAATAAGAAAGTTTAAGCTATAGGTGGGTTTATCTCAAATAATAAATTGTAAATATACATTATATTTAAAATAATATATTTTTATTATGATTAAATAAAGTGTAATACTTTTGAAATGTATTGTTAATATG
>LPNX010833978.1:117950-195698 GCA_001517045.1 Pseudotsuga menziesii
GATTTCAAAAACTACAACAGGTTGTTGCACTTTCAACAACGGAAGCAGAGTATGTTGCAGCTACAGAGGCTAGTAAGGAGATGAATTGGTTGCATAGGTTCATGGAGGAATTGGGTGAGAAACAGGAGAATAGTAGGTTGTACAATGACAGCTAGAGTGCCATTCATCTTGCAAAGAACTCGGCCTTTCATTCAAGGACTAAACATATACAACTCAAGTACCACTTCATAAGATCTGTTCTAGATGAAGAATTGTTAAAGCTGGAAAAGATTCACACTAGCCAGAATCTTGTAGACATGTTGACAAAGGGAGTAGCCAGAGAGAAATTGAGTTCTTGCTCGGTTTCTGTTGGCCTTAAAACATGAAGGTGAAAAGAATAAATTTGCCAAGTCCAAGGTCCAGAACATAGTCCAGCAAGTGCAGTAGCGGTGGAGTTGTTGTGATTAGTCTCCAGGTGGGAGATTGTTGGTTGTGGAGCCTAATCTTCTAGATCCAGAGATATTATTCAGTTGTGATTGTAACCCAGGAGTACTGTACACTCGTTCCCCCTGGCTTGGGGTTCGGGGGCGGAGCCCCCGAATTTTTTTTTTGGGATGTGTGTTGGCCAACAGTATTGCGGACCCATGGTATTGGGTTAACCCTAGAATTTTCCCATTGTATTTCCCCTATAAAAGAGAGCGTTGTAAATCAACTGGGTATGGTATTGTATTGTATTAGAAGAGAGACTGTGAGAGCATGAAGAGGAAGTGCAGCGGTTTTGCTACAGGGTGTATCCCTTCATCTTTCTGGACTATAATAAAAGGACTGGCAAATTTCTTTGTGGACGTAGCCCATCGTTTGGGTGAACCACGTTATATTTGTGTCTCTCTGTAATGTTTTAATGTGTTTTGCATCTTGTTTATTGATTTAACTGTATATCTGTTATTGCTCTACGTTCCTGTTTTCTAACAGAAGGTTTTTCTTACTTATAAAAAAAACATTGGAAAACATTATGAAATTGGATTAATGTTAAGTCAAAGCACATTGACTTGCAAATGAAAATTATAGTCCATGATTTGGACTATACTAGTGGTGTAAGGAAATATAGGCACATCTAAAAAGGGTTGTGGTCGGTAGAGCTATTAAGGTCTCTGTTATAACTATGTTGAACATATGGAAGGCTCTCATCCTATGTGCGGGGATGTTTAGAATTATACATTATCAAAATATGCATAATCATCCAGTCGACTACCTCTATTTGTCCATCAGTATGGGGGTGGAAGGAAATTGATTTTGTTATATTGGTATCCATCAATGAGAATAGGATGGACCAAAAGGTGCTGAGGAACATTTTTTCTTGATCTGAAATGGTAGTCTATGGTAGCCTAAAATGAACCCAAACACACTAGAAGAAGAGCTTAGCAATGGCTTCAACGAAGATGTTCTTCTTGCAAGCTATCAGAATGGCCATGTTAAAGAAGTGATCCGATACCATGCTTAGTTGAAGGTAGTCTTGACATGTAATCCATGGAGATGGAATTTAGTGGCCCAATGGGAGTAGACAAAAGGGTGTACAATCCTGACTTCTTGACAACAGATTTCATGATGGCATAGGAAATGTAGGATATGATATATTGGCTGACATCTTGTCAGAGCTTGGGAAAATAAAAACACTTTTACAATACCACCATTGTCTTTTCGGTTCCAAAGTAACCTGCCACTCGGTTGTAATGCGATTCCCGAATTAGCTTTGCACTTTCACTTGAAGTAACATAGAGGATGGCCTAGGTGGCAAAGTAACCCTTCCTGGAGATGAAAGTTTACCACTAGTGTGGCTGCACATAGGGATTGATAGATGGAAGCTAATTCAAGATCACTGTCATATAGTTGATGCCACCCGGAGGTCTCGTGGCCACAAGAGTTGAGAATTATTGTCAGTGTTGCTATTGGAGGTCAACTGAGGCAATCAACGACTCGATTTGTGTTTCCCTTCTTATATTTAATATTCAAGTGGAATTGTTGCAAGTAAGTGGACCAATTTTGGTGGTGATCATTCTGTAACTTTCCATGGGTTTGCATGAACTTTAGGGGTTTGCGATCAATGTGGGTGGCCATCTCTTCTCCTAAGATGTAATCCTTCCATTAGCGACAGGCTTGCACAATGGAATACATTTCCTTCTCATAGGTGGGGGTACTTATAGATTGTATCTGAAAGCATCTCACTGTGATATGCTAGTGGATGGCCATGTTGAGTGAGGACTGCACCAACAACATAGTCCAAAGCATTTGTCTCAATCTTAAAGGGTTGTTGCAGATCTAGTAAGGTAAGGACAGGGGCCAACCATAAGCATTGCTTTAGCTCCTCAAATGCTTGTTGTTCTGGCTTGGAACAAATGAAATTGGCCTTAATTACCCCTTTGGTCACCTAGCTAAGGGACCAAGTGATATTAGAGAATCCCAACACAAATCTGCTATAGAAGTTGGCAAGGCTTAAGAAGCTGCGAAGATCTGTGAATTGTAGGGATAGACCAGCAACGAATGGCTTGGATATTGGCCAGATCCACATGCACACCATATCCATCCATGATGTAAAATAAATATTAAACCCTCTCCATTGAAAATGAGCACTTCTCTAGATTGGCATATAACTTGTGTTGTCACAGGGTGCTAAGGCCTCGATGGATATGCTACAAATTTTATGCCAATGTTTTGTTACATATGAGGATATCATCTAGATATATGACCACAAAAGAATTTGTGAATAGATGGTAAATACCTTCCATCATCCTCACTGAAGTTTGTTGTAGCATTAGTTAAGCCAAAAGGAATGACCAACCACTCAAAAAGGCCTTCCCAACATTTGAAGGCAGTCTTCCAGGCATCGATCTACTTAATTAGCACCTAATGATAGCTAGAATTCAAATCATTTTTTTGAAATATTTGGCACCCTTGAGATGGTTGAGAAGGTCATTGATCCGACAATGGGATACCGATTCCAAACTATGATCTTATTTAGAGCTTGGTAGTCAATACATAGTCACCATGTCCCATATTTCTTTCATACCAACACAATTGGACTCCCACAAGGTGAGGATTTTGGTCGAATATGCCCCTTTTGGATTAATTATTGAATATGGCACTTGATTTCTTCATTATCCATGAGGGAATGCATGTATATTGATGCATTAGGTAAAGGCATTGCAGGGACCAAATCAATTGAATGCTTGACCTGGCAATGTAATGTCACCCAAGTAGGTGTGGTGAAGATATCTCTGTATGCTTCCACTATCTTGTCCACCTGCTTCTTCTTTGTGGAGAGACCCTATGTAGAAGTGGTGGTTGTGGTTGCGATCTTTCGTTCTTGAGGAACAATTAATAAAGAGGACGAATTTCCCTGTTTCAAATATTACCTTCCTACACTTCTTAGTTGTGACGAGAGACATTGGAGTAGTGGGAATTGTCTCTGGTATCTTATAGAGTTATTTTCCTAAAGTAATAATGATACTACGGGGTCTATACTCATACACAACATGATGTTTACATATATATGGTTGTACTAAAATAACAACCCAAACTTCAAGTGGGGAAACATCACACATTACCTCTTCTTTGAAGGGCTCGATGTCGTACAATAAGCAACATTCTTGAGGGATGTAGAAGTCTTGTCCCTGGCTCAGCCAACCAATTGTGTATGGTTGGGGGCGTGGAACCATGGGTAGCTTCGATATTTTGATTACCTTGGCTAATACGATGTTCTTCTAGCTACCGCCATGAATAATGAAGTGTAGTTGATTTCCTTGCACCCACAATTGTGGATGGAAGAGGTTCTCTCTTTCCTCTAGCTCCTACGACACTTCTGGTTGGATATTTATGGTTGCAATGGTGGAACTAGGTTTTGCATCAATGACTTTCTTTTCCCTTTCTTGTTTTGAATCAGAGATTGATCTAGTGTTTGGTTCCAAGGATTTCGTCTCAACCAATAATGATTGTTTTGAGTGGCATTCATCGGTGTCCTTATTCGATTTCTCGTTACCCTTCTTTACATGTAGCTTATGTTTGTTGTCAGGATTTTGGCCATCCTTGATATATCATTTTCTTTGTGAGTTCGGGATACCTTTCCTAGGCTTCAGTTGATGTTGATTTGTGAACCCAAAATCCCATTTATTCTTTTGCTTAAACTTTTGCTTGATCTTGACAATGTACTGATAAGCAGCTCCCAGTGAATATATGTCCAATAAATCCATCTATGTCTGAATGTACCTATGTAAGACACTGTGGTACTTTAGGACCAAGGGTTATTTAAAGTCTTTAACACCCAGTTTTGATTGTAGGGTACGGAATATGTCGGTAAAATCGGGCATTGCTTGGTCTCTTTCTTGGTCCAAGGTCGTCCACCTGGTGTACTAGTCATCATAGTTTTCAACAAGGTAGAATTCCTCCTTAAAGACATCGATGAAATCCACCCAAGTGGGTTATGTCCTTAATATCTCAGACTCATCCCTCACATGCCTCTCATAGTACCTATCCCACAAGTATTTGATATCGAGGAGGGATTTAAGGAGCACAAAAGTGATCTTTTTGCTGTCGAAAAGTTTTTGAACATAAAATCAACCCTCTAACAAACTTAACCATTTCTCCAAAGCATCTGCCTCTATATTTCCTTCAAATAAGGGAATGCCAAAACTAAATTGTACCTCAAAGAGAGTTGCACCTCTAAAATGACTGCTCATTGAAAGTGCATCTGCTGTTGTCGGCATTCGTCGAATGATATGGGAAAAATTATCCATCATTTCCTTCCTCTATCACATGATGGCTTCCTCGAGCAACAA
Organism: Pseudotsuga menziesii; assembly: GCA_001517045.1. Lineage (NCBI taxonomy): Eukaryota > Viridiplantae > Streptophyta > Pinopsida > Pinales > Pinaceae > Pseudotsuga > Pseudotsuga menziesii. The sequence continues at coordinate 122,759 of LPNX010833978.1, forward strand.
ATTAATAGGATCTCTTGATCCATCATATCTCTTTTCTTCTCCTTCCATGTGAGGCTGCTTGGGCCGACGAGAGTGGTTTTCCCCAATCTCAAGTCTTAATATTCAGATCTAGCTGGAGACATGTACTGAGAAACCACAAGAGCAGATTGCTTTGCTACCATTGATCCATATTATGTGAGAATGAAATGAAAAAGCATATATATATATTCAATTGCACAGATATATTGCAAGAAACACAATGATATAGTAAACTCATATAATATTAAATGAATGAAACAAAACAAAATGTAAAATAAAAGCATATAGAATGGTGGTAGCTATATCTTCTGGAAGAGATGTGGTGGCTATGCTCATTTGTGACAAGTTGAATACTAAAGGAGGGTGAAGGGCCTTTTATCATAAATCCTTGGAGAGGCAAAAATCCTAAACCTAACCCTAGGAGATGAACCCTCAAAGTTTGCGGCCTCAAGGTGGTTAGTTGAACAATCATCTTCCCGGGGTGATAACTTTTGCATATGATCTCCATTTTGGGTGCTCGATACCCCGTTAGAAAGGTCTATCCGAGATCTAATACTTTTAATAAATTTTGATATATGTCATGGTGGTAACCATTGCCCCCACTAATCGCCAAAAAAACATCATTTAGTGCCTCAAAATGGCCCTTGAAGTTTGGGGCCTGAAAAATAATAGAAAATTACTAGAAAATTGCCCAAATGGAAAGTTGTTTTGAGCTAGTGCAATAGGTGGGTGACCACTTATATCCATCTGGATCAATGGAATGACCTAATGGTGTCAATTCCTTTAAGTTTGAGGCTGGAGTTATATGTAAAATATACTACATCGTCTACATTGTCATTCAATTCTTCAAAAAAATCTTTCCTAAACATCATGTGGTATGTTGCACCTTTATGAAGCACCCATGAATCTTTTCAAGATGCAAATGAAGTGTTTAATAAAACTTCATGTATGCCAATATTATGACGTGTAATAACAAAATTGGCAGATTTAAGAGGTTTACTCACATCCACAACAAGCTTTGTGCTTCTTTATGCTTCTTCTCTATGATTTTCTCCCATGATATTTTGCATGTCCTTGTCTCATGTCCATCTCTGCCGCAATGGAAAAGTGAAGACAAAGTTTCTCACTTCCCTTTCTGCCTCTGATAGTTATTCTTCTATTTCTTCTCTGAGAATACATATTCACAAGGCTATCAATACAGGCTTTACAATCTACAATTTACTTTTGCAACAAAAACATACAGTACATGCTTTATGCAAGTTATAATAATGACACTTCTAATGTGCAATATCAATAGTTGTTGTGTAGGTCTAAGTCCCTACATATTGTTATAATACAATTTACAAGAGTTTATAGGCTAAACTACTATGAGCTTAAGCTTTGTTTGCGTGATTTTTGTCGACCTAGGTCCAGATCCCTTGTTCATCAACAAAACCCAAGATATTGGCCCGACGGAGGAAATATCTATCAAAAACACCTGTGACGCAGATGAAGTCTCTCCCGAGATATCTATTAGGAACTGTTAGAACCAAGTTTCTATAGTTATGAGGGTGGCTTCCTTCATAAATGATTTTAAGGGCGAATTTTAAGGGGTCACTAAAAACGGTTGGGCGAATTTTTAATATGAAAATGGTTTATATATATATATATATTAGCCCATTATTTATTAAACCCCATAACTGCCACAAATCAAATCGCCTACACCGTGAAACAAGGAAAATGGAATTTATCCCACTCGATTATGGCTCAAACCTTGACTTCGCTTGGATTTTTTCGGTAATGGAGGTGAATAACACTCATATCACTCGAATATTTCAATTTTTGAGGAGAAACACAGATGGTTCACCCCGATCTATGGATGATAGTGTAAATATTTGGTATCCCCCCCGGGTTTATGGGTTTTAGGGTAATGCAAAGGTAGTTCACCCCCAATTTATGGATCATTGGGTAAAATGGAATTAGTTTATCCTCAATTTGTATTTATGGAGCAATTATTTTGCTATATCAATTATCATTACCTTCCCATTCTTGGCCAAATTATCCCGCGTCTGTCGATTTACAATAATAGATGAGTGGAGACAAAGGTTTTACTTTCAGGTTTCAATAGTGGGAGTTTGGGGTTCACTGTTTTATCCTCCAAGAGTCCAAATTACTCCAAAATGGTCCATATTTGAGAAAAACGTGGAAAGATTTAGTCAATTGAAGACGTTTTTGTACCTATATAATGCCGCAGGAGTCAGGATGAAGCTTGATTTCAATTGCAAATTGTGTCTTTACAGTGGCTGAGTGGAAAACAGCTTCAGAGTGGCTGATTCCTGAGTGGAAAATATTTGCATTTGTTCAAGGTTCTTTCTATCTGGAGACTTTATGCAGGTTAGTTTCTTCTTTAAATTATTTCTTCTTTAGTTTATAGTAGAAGGTTGAAGTTGATAATAGATATAAAAAAGGGCATTCTCTTAGTGTGGAAGAATTGCGTCTCCCAACCTTGAATATGGAGTCAATTAGTGCTTGAATTTATGAAAAAAAACTATTTTAATATGTTAATAGATTAGTCATGACCTTGTTGACCTTCCTAGAGCTGGGTTGTAGTCTTGCTCAGACTGCTAAATCTTACTAAAGTTTGAACCTTCCTATGTCAATCTGTGACTGTATTGATGATTCTATGTTGGGTCGTGACATTTGTGACCTTGCTTGACCTTGTGGATTGTTGTAGATAGGGACATGACTTTGTGGGATTGCATATTTGGCTTGTGAACCTTGTGGGATTCTAGATCTGAACCATGATTCATGAACCCTTGTGGGATTCTTAGTTCTAATGCCGATCCCGATGTCAGAAATAGAAAATAAGGTAGTTTAGTTGAATTTTTATGTATTTTTGTCCTGACTTTCTGATCCCAACATCGAAAATCAGAAATCAAGTTTTTCATGAGCATTTTCTAAATCAACCAGAAAGTCTTTGTCCTGACTTCTTAATTGAAATAAATCAAGAAAAATTCCTTCTTTGATTTTTATTTTCTTGATTTCCTGATCCTGATGTTAGAATCAAAATTCAGGAGTTTAGTAAGTTGCTTTTAAGGAATTAAGAATCCTAATTTCTCAATCCTGATTATCGAAAATCGGAAATATTTGCAATAATTTTATGGTTTTGTATCCCGAATTTCCGATCCCCGCTGTCGGAAATTGGAAATAGAGAAAATTTAATTGAATTTTATGTAGTTTTGTCCTTACTTTTCGATCCCGATGTTAGAAATCAGAAATAGGGATTTTCTTAAGCACTTGTTATTTTCTTGTTGTTTTTCCGATCCCGATGTCGGGAATTAGAAATTAGGTTTCACCCTTCCATACTCTGGTTTTGGATTTCTAATCTTGACCTCGATTTGTGTTTGTTTCTTTATATTGGATCAATTAGTGTCGTTCGATCAAATCGATCAATGGTCATGATAAATCCTCGTCCTTAGCTATTTCTTGGGTTTGATTTATTGGTTTTCACATTGTTTTTGTTATTTTTTACCGTGCATATCACCGTAGTTGCTTCGGTTCCCACTAAGGAACTCCATTACTGTCCTCTAATGAAGCCCTTTCGTTGTCAACTGGTAACTTCGTAAGTGATTTTTCCTCTTCTTCGTTTGATTTATGGGTTAAATAATCCAATTTACTGTTTATTTTATCCCCCTGTTCACCATGGTAAACATGGCATGAAGTGCAAGATCCAAAAATCTCATAGACGAGCCAAAATCTAGGGACGCCAATGCTAGGGTATATACTGACATCGAGGGAGCTATGACTGAAACCTTCGCCCTGGGTTGGGATCACAACTACTTTATCTTCGACAATGATGGCTTGTTCAAGGTATAGAATTATGTCCAGGACTTCCAGAACATCACCAAATCCCAAATCCATGCGATTTTTGCTTGCCCAGCTATCATGCCTTACACAGAGGTTGTCCACTGGTTGGTTGAACTTGCTGAACCCAACACATAGATGTTAAGGGATGCTAGTAAAGCCCCTCTGAAGTCCTTCAAACCAGAATTCATTACAGGGATGTATGCCCTCAGGACCCCCCCAAGAGGTACTCACGAAAGAATTCCTAAAGAAGTCAATTCCCAAATTCAATATTGATGAATTGATCAAATATCATATGGATGAATTAGCTCTTTATGCTTGTAGACATGACATGCAGTACCCTGTTTTCTAATTCAAAGAACCTTATTCACTGCTCACTGCCATCTTCTACAGACTGTATGGCCTTCCCAACTGTTCATACGTCGGGACTAAATGGGCTCCTATATCATATCACATCATTTCCACTGGCCAATCGTTTAACTGGGCTCAAAGACTACCAATGGTTTTGAGGGTTGTTGATTCGCAAGCATAGAAGACCACATCATCCAAAAAACCCAAGTTTTATCTTTCTTCTTATGTGGAAGATATCATATGCTCCTCCTTTGCCTTCCCCACCATGAATTGGAAGTGGACCAGGCAAAGTCCACCTGTTCACATCTATTGTTCATCCTTGTGGGAGGACAATTATATTCCTCTGATTTATGAAATTGTGATCAATTTATTGGAGCAATTTATTTCATGTTATACAAGAAGGATACCCCAAGGTTTTCTGAGTAGGCCAAATCCTTAGTCTCCACCATGGGAGACTAGTACATTGGTGAATATTTCACATATATCATAATTTGGGGCAGCATGTCTATGCATTTACTTCTTAGAATAGTTCCTGATAAGATGGTCTTGGAGGAAGTTGCTTACCAGAATGTGATTGAAGGGATACATCAACTATGTTACTCTTTGAAAAGGAAGGCATGGCCCAAGTTTTCTATCAACATTGGGCACTTGTCTATAACTACCTCTACTCATGTAAAATTATTGGGGAAGAATATTACCACACTGAAATTGGAAGAAGCCCTAAAGAAGATGCATGATTTGAGGGGATTGTTAGTTACACATTTATCACAGGCTCACCTCAATTGTCATTATGAACATCAAAATGAACCTAATGATTCAATCTACAAGGGATTTGGTTCTTTACAGGATGTCCTAGATAGAGTTGCCACTCCAGAGCAAAGAGGTCTTATTCTCCAAATGCAGCAAGAGCACAAGGTTAAAATACTTGCTAGAAGAAAATTGAAGCTTGCAGAAATGGAAAGGGTTGAGAAAGAGGCATTTGAAAAATAAATACAAATATCTCAAGCAAGCAAAGCTACCACTACTCTGCCTCCATTACAAGGGTCACTACCTCAGCAAAAACAAAAAGGTGAACAAGTAGCAGGATCAACACAGGTTCCAAAACCCTTGGACACTCTTAATGCATTGATAAAGCAAGTAGAGGAATTGAAGAGCAAAGGGCCAACCTCTTCCCATTTTATATACCTCTTTCCAAATGCCCTCCATTGTTTCTACCATGAAACCACAACCAATCAAGCTTAATACAAAATTTGAAGTGTCCATTCTGGATGGAAGTGATTTGGTGGAAGAAGTTACTCATTTTCTACCCCTTTGTTAACCATCACTTCATCTACATCTACAACCTCTGTTGGCTCATCAATATCACCTTCTTTTACAAGTATTCTAATAGATGTATCTCATAATCTCCAATTTGACAATGTCCCACTTGGTGTACTATCCATGGATATTTCTCCTCATTTGATCGTATCACCCATCACATCACCCATTTCGTTTCCTAGTACATCCTTCACCATTCCTTTATCAACCTCTACTTCCATATCCCATAATATTATTCCAGTTGAGATTATTTCTAGCTTTGGTGAGATTCAAACTTCTGACTTGAATGATTTTACCATTCCTACACCCATGACTGTCTCACCGCAACACTTGTTCCAAAGCAGAACTTACAGTCCTCCCAGGTTGTAGTTCATATCCCTTAGCTTTCTACTACACAACCTATGCCTCTAGTCACTCTCACAGAGATGCCTACTACTTCCTCTGAGATTATTGCATACTTTGGAGAAGAGGTTGTGGTTTCTCTTGATGACTATTACTGGAGTAAAATAGAGAAATCAGTTGTAAAGAGGGGTTCCAAGAGGACCGGGAAATGAACTATTGTGTAGGGAGTTGTGCCAAATCAAGTCATATGGAAGAGAACCTCTACTAATATAAGGAGGGAAGTAGTGGAGAAAACATAAACAATGGGAGATTTTGCTGGTGCAAATTTTGATACAATCACCTTATTGAATCAGGCTATTGACCAAGAAAAAGAACATGTTCAAGCCTTTAATAGGGAAAAGGAGGAACTATTGCGAAATCATGGCAAGGAATTGGAGGACTTGAAAACACAACATTTTATAGACCTCACTACTCTGAAACAAGCTAATGATGATTTGGCCAAGAAGTTAGTAGAGGAGAAGGTTAAATTTGCTTAATCGCAAAGTGAACTGAGTGATTTTAACCAACAAGTATTTTTGTCTCAGTCTCAAGCTACCACTTCTTCATTTGTTCAGTTGTTAGAGAAGGAATTCAAGGAATTTGCGTTGCTGGTAAATGACAGGTATACCCAGCATCTCACTGCATTGTTTGAAGGATTGACTCAGATTCAGGAAGATTACGATGCTTTTGAGCATCAATCCGATATGTTGGAAGATCATATGGAAAGAAGAAAATTTGCTTTTAATGCTATGGAACAGGTCATTGAATGGAAGGAACACATCAAGGGTTGTCCTCCTGATAAACCAAAGTTTGACAACATGAATTTTAAAAGGATTAGGATTCAATTGGGTCCTGGGAGAATGCCTTCAAAGATGTGAAGGATATGATTGAAAGGGGACAGAAAGTATGTGCCAGACAATGGGGCAAAACTAATGATCTCCTTGAGGATATTCACTTCTCTATGATGGATGAGTTGGCTGATGCATCCCTTCCCAATTTGATGTTAGCTGACGTGGAACAACAATTTGGTGATCTTAAGCAGAAAATCAATCAGTTGAAACAAGTACAATTGCAAGATGTGAAAGATTTTATAGAAATTCCTACTTTGCAAAGTTTTCAAGCGAAGGCATTCCTTTAATATTGGAGAAGGATGAGGAGAAAGGAAATTATTTCATCCTTGTGCAAGACTCAACTACAACTTGAGCATGCTAAATATAGTGATGTCGATGAATTATTAGATGTATTTTCCAAGTGGAAGACTTTTGAAGCTAGTTCATAGCCTAGGACTAGGAGTTTGGATCGCGATCTTGTTGGGATAATTTTGTATTTTTTAGAAATTGTAAACTCTCTTTAAAAGTAAGGAGACCCTTCTATTTTGAGGTGTCGAAGGGATTGATAGGGAAATACTTTCAAATTTTGGAGCACCTACTTCTGTACTTGGAGTATATTGTAATGTCTTACAATTTCTAATATAAGGAGTCTTATGCTGCAACATCTCTGGTATCATATTTTGTTGTTAAATGTATTTAATTGACAAGATTATCTTTTCCTATTATTGTAATCATTGTTGATATGATAAAGTGTGTTTTATTTGTTCAACAACATAATCAAACATTCGAGTACTACCCAAAGATACCAAATTATAACTTGAAGTCATCTGTTGTAAATCTCTGTAAAGTACAGATCTAGAAACATGTTAAAAAGGAACAAAGTCATTTAGAATAATGCAGAATCAACTCACTTATAGAAAGGAGGAAATTCATATGCTTTATGTACATGCTATGGAAATGTAACCAAATTTGACTAATACTCAAGTAGCCAAGACCAGTCTATGGGACTAAAAGATGAACTGGCATGTGGACATTAGGATATAGTCATGGGGGAGTGATTAGAATTTAGGTTATATCCTTATACTAATGTATATAAACTACACATAATCAAAGAACAATATAGTAAAAGGTAAAGGTAGACTAATATATCTAATGTTGAACCTTCCTTGAGAAATATGTTAGGATTTGAAAGATCAACAACAACTTTTGTAGATTCACATGCCTTCTCTTAAGACTAAGCAGCTACCTGAGCAGTAGTAGCTGCATCTTTGAAATTCATATTCCAATCTTTGCAATTAGTGTTCAAAATCCCTATGTTATAGATGAGCTATAGTGTCAAAGCACAATACATAACTTTGTCTATACTATTTTAGCCAAACTACTTAATACAAGGCCCCTTAATTGAAATACATGTGAGGGTCAAGGGATTATGCCTTTAGTTCAATACTCATTTTCTAGAAAATCCTATGCCCCCATATCATGTTCCATTTCATATTTCTTATTTTTGAAAACATAGTATATATATGTGTGTATTCAATCATCCATTCAATCAAGAGTGCAAATGATATGAAGCTAACCTCAAACTCTTTTGCAGGAATTTACCATTCCCTTTATCTTCAATGTGTATACACATTTAGGAGACATTAAAATTCAAATTGCCATTCATTAATTTAGGGAAATCGTTCGATATTAAACTTATAGGTTTTGAGTCTTAGTTTTTGGGTTAGGGTTTGAGTCTTCACTTTTAGGGTTTTTTATTTGTTTTTTCATATCCAAAATATGTTGAAAAAGTAACTTCTGAATTATTCTTATTGTACTCTTACTGTATTATTGTTATACCTCCTTCGGGGGATGTTATTGATGTATTTGGTCATGTAAAAGTCATTGAAAGAGTCAATGTAAACACTGATTGTAAGTCGTGCCAAAATAATGTGCTATTGTACTAATTTTATATCATTTTTCTCATGCAGGCTTCACTTTTGGTTTCTATATAGATTTGGAATTTTAATTGTGGAATATTAAGTAAGATTTCATACATGGATTGTGGAAAGAAATATAAAACATCAAGACAAAAGGATGTAATATCATATTTTTAAAATCCCCAATCCAGCAATCCACATCCTATTCATGCTTCAATCTTTCTTGAGCAAGCTATCAGTGAAAGAGATGTCAACACTTTTAAGAATGCGCCTGCAACCCATACAATGGATGGTAGAATACATTCCTCTAGTGATAAAAGTGAGACAAATGTATTTTCATCTGAAATTGGTATTTCAAATGTTGAAGATTTTTCCTTGCAAGGTGACACAGTGCATTCACGGAAAAGGAAAAAGGGCCAATGGGACATAGGGGGAATTCAAATTTGATTGGGTCTCAAGATACCCATTTATTGAATCAATACGTCCAACAAATGAGAATGAGGCCTCCCGAGAAGTTAAATGCATTTCATGTAGTTGGGAAATTGGCAAGGTAGTGAAATTGCAGATGAAGTTAGACACAAGAGATAAGCATGTTGGAAAGGTGTATGATAAGAAATCTACAAATGAAGAGAAGAATTTTATTCCCAGATGGAAATCTCTTAGCCAATGTTGACATCTCCAATTTGAAGAGGAATATAATAAATTCTTAATAAATAAGAGAAAACTCGAGGAAAGTGGAGGAACCATCACATCTCAATTTTGAAAAATGATGGAAACAAATTTGTTATCAAATATGATACAATTAAGCACTGTATTTCAAATCCTATCCAATGGTCGTCCTATGCCAGATTATCCAAAAATGGCGACATATCTATCTTTTATTCAAGTGTCAAATTTTCGATCTTCTCATTGGTCTTTATCGAGTGGCTGGGAATGGGGGGGATATCTAGCTCAAGTATAAAAGGACGATATGAAAGAAAAGATTGCAAATGCTACATTTTTGTCACTGTATTTGGATGAAGTTACGACTATTGATAATACTTCATGGATTTGCATGAGCATTTATATGGTAAATGACCATATCAGACATTCATATCTACTTGGAATTGATAAAATGACCAAAATTTCTACAACATAAAATATTTATGAACTTGTTATTGATAGTTTGAAGGAAATTTGTGGTATGGATCATTCCATGATTGCAAAAAAGTTGGTATGTGTTGGAGAAGATAGAGCATCAGTAATGCAAGGACAAAGGAATGGCCTTTGTGCTAGACTGCAACTCTCGACTTCACTTTATATGCTTAGTATTCATTGTATGGCTCACAGGATGAATCTTGCATTTAAAATAGCGAGCAACTTTCATTGGTTTCAAAGGTTGAATATATTGTAAGCAAGGTTCATGCATACTTTTTTCAAAGTCCCAAACAATTTTTAGAGTTTATTTTTATTTTATTTTATTTATTTTTTTTTAACCGATGGTGTTACAAATGGAAAAAAAAACTATTAAAAGATGTTGATACAAGATGGATCTCACTGAAGGGACCAACTTAAAGACTATTCAATGAATATGCATCCTTGGTAGGGGTGATGCACGAACATCGCTCAAGTGTAGAAAAAACTCAAACTCTTCTCTTTCTACTAACTGATATAGAGGTATTATTAACATTGGCTGGAATTCTTCCTATGCTATATTGTAAGCAAGGTTCATGCAAACTTTTTTCAAAGTCCCAAACAATTTTTAGAGTTTAATTTTTATTTATTTATTTTTTTTAATTTTTTTTAATTTTACAGATGGTGTTACAAATGGAAAAAAAACTATTAAAAGATGTTGATACAAGATGGATCTCACTGAAGGGACCAACTTAAAGACTATTCAATGAATATGCATCCTTGTTAGGGGTGATGTATGAACATCGCTCAAGTGTAGAAAAAACTCAAACTCTTCTCTTTCTACTAACTGATATAGAGACATTATTAACATTGGCTGGAATTCTTCCTATGCTTCATGAAATGAATAACGTCGTGAAGATGGCTCAGAGTTGCACAATGCATATTGTTCAATACAAAAGAGCAAGAAATTTAACATGCCTTGAATTGGATAATTTGTATATTATGGCAGAGTCTTTTACAGGTTTATCATTTACAAATTGGAGTAAGATAATCAATATAGAAAATGATTTATTTATTTATTTTTAAGTTTGATGAAAAATGGATGTTATGTATGGCAGCTCATGGGCATATGGTTCCCTTTTATTATAATGATAAGATAGGAAGATCCACCAAACAGTGTCCCATGTCAAGAGAACCATCTCACGATCCTATAATTTTTGTGAGACACAACTTAATAGAAATTGTAAAATCACTATCATTAGAGATAAGAGAACAGTTTCCTTGAGATGAATTGTTGGAGGCCATGTCTATCATATACCCTCAATATTGGAACCATAGTTAATGTTTAGATACTTTAAAGGTTGAATTTATAGAGCAATGAGGAAAAATGATTCAGTCACAAACTTATTTGAATATAACGGATAATAGTGGAGCGCAGAGGCAATGGAGATTCGACTTCCCCTAGGGGTACCATGAAATAGGATATCCATTCGTTTGGTATCTCTGATATATAAAATTCATATTAATGGAATAATTTTATCTATTTACTGAAAAATAGTCCGATCAGTATAAATGGAACCAATCCCCACATTGTGTATTGGTACATACAAACGATAAATATGGGCCAATGAAGCATGTGGGTCTTATTGGAGTTGGGATCCAAAAGAGACTTGGGCATTAATTACTTCGGGATCAGGTTTGAAAAAGAATCTTGGAGTGTCTCGGGGTTGGGCCAGAAGGGTCTTTCAATGCCTCCTGAACCTATATGATAGGCACGCATGGGGGGAGAAAGCACTACGTATGGAAATTGACAACACAAAAGCTTCGTTATGGAACAAGTAGAAGTTATGATAAGTGGCCCTAGTTGGGGGAGAGATACAACATTACGAACCAGAATCTCAAACCATGAATGAGGAAGGGCATAAATGCGAGAAAGGCATATTAGCTAATTATTGTGAGGCCTCCCTTCCTTCATAAACACCAAACCTGCCCTTTTTGTTCCGTTCACGGAAGATTAGAATAAATCAGGACTCTTGTATATGATCTAATACACATGAGAGAATCTTGAATCTTATTTTGGTCTAGTTGTTCCATGTACCATTGCAAGTTGCTGGTGATCACTATATGTGAATTTGAGGTTGTGTTTTAGGTAAAAATAGATTCTACATTGTAGTTTTTTATTGTAACATTGATGATTAGAGCTAAATTACCTTCATGCAACTTATTTTAAGATTAATGTTTTGATATTTATCTCTTACATTATCTCTTTCTTGTATGTGACCGGAAATTACACTGGAATTTGAGAAAGCTAGGCCTAGGAGCTATCTCTTCACATAGATAGTGTCCTAACATTAAAGGATAAATAAAAAAATTGACAACACTTTTGCTAAGAAAGAATGGGCTCATTCAAGTACATGAAACCATGTTGGTGTTTAACACGAATATCTTGACAAATTTTTATGGTTTGTTTGTTGCTTTTGTTTGAAGCATTTTGTCAATTTTTTAAGTTTGTGATTATTTTGGTTAAATATTGTGTTAGTCCCTTGAATGCTTCTAGTTCTCATTTGATGCTTGATTTAACCCTTTGTTGTAGCTTGAATCAATATTGGGTTTAGTTGATTTCCATTGATTCAAGGTTTGAGAAAAGATGTTTTATTTCCTTTGAGTTGCATGAATTAATTGTCTTCACTTTTTGGATTCTTTTACGCTGATTGTATATTTTCTTTGTAAATACTTATCGTTATTAAAAAAAAAAAATGAGCTCTACATAGCTAAGCGAAGAGAAAAATGGTATATGCACTAGGTTCCTATGCATTGATCATAGAACACCTATTGGCACAAGACCAACATTCATCTAATGCAATAATCAATTTGAATAATTACAATGCACAATTGTATTAGCCTCCATGACCACAATTGGCTAGTGGAGGCCAAGATCGAGCATAATGTTTGATTCTATCAGTGTATGGGTTTCTCAAGATTCAGGTCCCCACATGTCCGTTGGACCATTAAGGGACTAGATAACAAGCGGAGTCCCCACTTTCCCTGAATCTAGCGAGTGTAGTTATGTTTCATTGACACCTTCCAGTTGTGACTCGTGAGTCTACATGTTCTATTGTTGATGATGTGATTCATGTCCTTTGACTAATGTTGTTGTTCCTCTATTTTTGAAGTAGGTTGAAAAGTCTTTACGGTTGCAAGATAACTATATGTCAATTTGAGGCTACATTTAAGGTAAAAATAGATTCTATATTTTGTGTTTTTCGTTGTCACATTGATGATTGGGACTACATTTATGTTAGTTAAAGATTGATGTTTTAACATGTAACTATTACATTGTCTTTCTTGTTTGTGATAGAAAATGAAAATGGATGGACATATTATTTTTCTCTTTTCTAGCATTTATTTACATGTAATTGGGAGTAATTTATATGAATTCAACCTCTATTTCATTTGCATAAATTATTTCGTGGAGATCACTTGAATGCACAAGATATAACAAAGGTAAATTCTTTATTTTGAAACTTTTAGCTTGGTTTTAAATTATATCATTTATGGCATTGCGTTCTTCATATTGTAAAACATAAGCAATCATCCAATCTATTGACCAACATTTTACATCGCTTTTATGGAGTTTATTACAGATAACAAGCATATCCTAGGTTTGTTTTTGTTTTTTCTTCGTAAAATTGTGTAACAAGATTCAGTTTTTTTGGTTTATGGTTTATGGGTTTATTGCAATGGAATGGATTCTTGCAATAATATTACTATTGTTAGCTTAGATTATCATTAAATTCATTATCTATTTTTTTTTAAACAAGTACAACCCACAGGGAATTTTTTCCCTATGTCGTATTTATCTTCCACCAACATGTTGAAGGAATTTGAAATGTATTCATGATATGGGGAGGTTGTTCAAGGGTATCATGTTGAGAGCGATCCACAATAATTTTTTGCCCTATGTTTCATTTGTCTTACATGCAACATCCCAAAGGAGTTGTGTGTGTCGGGCATATGGGGATGTTGTTGAAGGACATTATCATTAAACTCATGTCTATATTAATTCTAATAAATGATTAAATGATGCAAAGTACCACAACTTTGTGGTCTTGACTAATGCCTATCCCATACCCTCATACATGATATAATTGAAAGCACTACAATCCTACTAACCCTGAAATCCTGAAAACTGTTAGTCTTCTAAATTCTGAATGGGAAATGAAATTATACTTTATCCATATGAAGTCCGATGAGGGATATGAAACATGCTCAACTAAATGTGGAGCATTCCAATCATTTAACCTCTTTAACTAAAATCCCAACACATTGTACATAGATTGACATAACAAATTGCACAAAACTTATGTCCATGTCTCCATGTGTAACTAAAATTCAAAAGCCTAGTCTCTCATCGCCATAAGATAAGAGGCAATTTCTAGTGAAATGTTCCCCTATCCCCATCTTGAAATGACAAAATTAGAAGAAGCAAAATAAAGTCAACTATCATCTATATCTATATTTTATTTAAGCAGATACTGATGGAAACAATATTTGCAACAATCACTTGCTAGAAACAATATTGTTTTCCTGTAACATTTGACTTGATATTAAAAGAATTATCAAATCTCTAGAGTACCAAGAACATCCAACATGACCCTAATAAATCAATATATGAGCAACAACACATGACTTTTGATTATAATAAAAATACACAGATATGTTAAAATTATGTCTGCTACACCAAGAGATATGACGTTGAAATCAGGTGTTGTCCCATCATATTTTAAGTTCAATCAAGATATAAAGTTGATGTGAGAGGCATGACCCCCATGGAAAGTATTAAATTCCATGATAACTTCATGGAGACTGTAAAAGGAAAACTTGAAAGACCGCATGCAAATAACAGGAGACTGCATCAAGAAATTGGCATATCGAATACTAAGCTGAAAACCTTTGAAACTACATGCACCTCAATGGTCACAATCAAACCCATGAAAGATGTTGCACCTAATTGGGAGATGGAAATAATAGAACAAGCCTACTCTACCAATACTTCAAACAAAGTCTATGAAGTCATTCTTAAAGAAGTGGAACACAAAAAAAAGAATCTCTCTGCAAGATTAGCAATTTGCTTGGGGGAAATACCTATAACAACCTAAATCAAACTGTAATCCATCCTCTCTTTACCTAATCTTACTTTCTTCCTCCACAAATCCTCCTTCACATCCTGTCCAAGATGTGATAAGCGAGAGGATCATTTTCCTAAGCAACAACTCTTCCACTGACTATCCAATTAGGGTTTAGGGGTTGATTTTTACATTTTTTTCTTCTTACAAATATATTCATCTATTTTCAAAACTTGTTGTGTAATATGTTGTCTACACTCTCAAAACCCACTCTCTAAATTGAGGTTTTGAGTCTTTTGAACAGCTAAAGGCACAAGGGCTCTAAAATGTCGCTTTCTCACAAACATAGATTCCCAATTCATCGAAAAAATATTAAACAACATGCTTGCATTCACATGCTATATAGATAAAACAAATTAAAACTTGGGTGTTGAAAGCCAAGATTCTTCAACTAGGTATTAATAGCACAAAGTAAAGACACCAGTCGTCGCTGACTTCATGAAGTCGATTGTGATAATCATTGCAATGATTAGCCTTATTTATCCTATGAATGAGCTTCCTCATTTCCTTGGACAACTTTGAAACACTCTGAACGTCAATGTGGATGTTTGGCATATATTATTTTTTGGGTGTTAGTTTTCTTAAAATATTCATAAACAAAGAACACTTGAAAGTTGACAATATTCTCTTATTCACATTGCATCTTCTTCCTCTCATCTTCATCCAGTTTATTCTCTTTCTTGAAGCTGAAAGTCTGCTAAGGCTACCCTCATATTTTTGTATTGAAGTAAGTGCATATTTTGTGTTAAGGCCTTCAACTAATTCCATCTGCATTGTGTCAGCTCTTTTCTTTTTATAAACTACGAACTTGAGGCATTTCACATTCTTATTGATATCCTTGGTGAGTCTTCTTCGCAAAATATTCGCCAAATTTTTACAATATTTTATAACTCAGTGAAACATTCATGAGTTTTTACAATTTTTTATAATGAAGTGAAATATTCCCTAATATTTTACAATATCTTATAACTTAGTGAAAGATTCACTAAGATTTTACAACATTATATAATAAAATGAAAGATTCACCAAATTACACACACACACACACATTATATTATTGACAACATTGCCTTCAAATTCCTATATATCTGAGAGATTCACCCATTTTTTATACATATAAATCTAGGGGGGTTCTTAAAATCATCCCTGATTTCCTTATTACAGCATCCTTAGGTCACTCGAGTGAAACTGGGGAACACAATTTTGTATCATACATCTATTCAAGAAGACAACTTATTGATTTGTCGACATATATAATAGTATGTAACATAAAGCATTAACACACATTAACTACTATTCCATATGATCATAACATTAGATGTTCGACACATATAGATAAGTTCATTCCCAATAGATCAACTCAACACATTTACATAAACTCATTCACAACAAATATGCATTTGACATAAATGCATATATTAAAGACACATAGACACAAGGTTTAACATGGAAACCCATCCGGGAAAAACCACAAAGGTGCTCTTCATTTGGCATGAGAAATGGTTTAGCACCTTTGGTCTACACACTAAGCTTGCAGACTATTATTTTGATCTTCTTTACAATTCACATGTTCTTTTCTCATATCATTCTCTTTGGTTAAGTCTCTCTATCTTTCTTGCACTTCTTGCTCTATTCTCTTTTCCCACTCCTTCTATTCCTCCAAGTGGGATCAAGCTTTCGAAGTTAGATATCTACAAGGCCTTTGGATTCAAAAAGGGCATTGAAAAAGTTGTTTAGCGAGTCTAGCCTTGCTAGCTTCCCCCATACTTCTCTTTCTGAAACTGTGAGGTTAAGATCACGTCCCGGGATCAAATTTTGTGACTCCCATATTCCTTTTGTAGAGAAGTTTTCACATAAATATCTTCCATTTATGAAGGGACCATATACATTTAGGATGGAAAAGGTTACTCCCGTGGATTTATCTTCCAACATTATCTCCAGAACTGAATCATACTTCCTCGTTAAAAGTATCGCTAATTATGGGCTCCATGTTGACAATAAAACTCCCGAGTGAAAATCCGCATATAAAACTCAAAGGACCAATCTTTCAACCAATGCCCAATAATCTCCTGGGCCTTTATACCTTAAGACATAGTTTCATGAACAAGGATAATGGATGGGTTCATGTTTTGTATCATCCTTTTGATTGAATTTTGTTTAGGGGAGGGGTTAAGCCCCTTACATTGAAATATAAACATAACATCAGGTAGCCCTAGGAAGGGTTTACTTTCTCTAAGGGCCCCATTAATTGTAGAATGCTTTCCATCTTTTATATCCATAACAACTTTCTTCTTTGCTTTCAACAACTGGGACTTTCTACCCAGGGTAACCTTTGGTTTAGGGTTTAAACTCAAACCTTTGGTAACCACACCTTCATTTCCATTCATGGAATCTACCCTCGCCCTTGTCTTATATACCTTGGTTATAGGCGTTTTAGGGGAACAATTTGTAATTAATTTGCTGGGAGAGGGAATAAACAATCCTTCCTATTCATGGAGCAAGTTAGGGGGTGTACTTGGAGTAGGGTTAGGTACCCTAGAAGGAATAAGCTTGTGAATGACAATGGTAGTACCAAAAAAAGGAAGAATAAAAGGGGGAACACAAGGAGTGGAATTAACTTGCTTACCATAACAAGAAGATGATTCCTTAATAATTGAGCATATTTCTTCCTTGTGTACATTCTCTTGCTTACCAACCTTTCTATTCAATTTTTTTGAGGGTTGATGTCCATTATCCTCACCCTTTAAATTCTCCGCACTTGCTAATTATTTAGATTATGTTTTAGCCCATAATTTCTTACACCGGTGAATAGGGGAGGGTGACAGATGATACAGATCCAAATATCCAACCTTTATGTAACCGAAAAATTGAAACAATATTTTCCATTAATCGATTTGTTGATTCTAGATGCTCCCTTTCAGTTCTATTTTTATTTCTTCATACATGCCATCACAAAGGTCCATTTCTACTAGGATTTTTGCACATGTTCTATCAACCTTTGTCTCCCAATTTTCCTCTTAAGTTATGAAGTTCCCTAACTTTCCTCCAATCGCTTCCAAGAATAGTTTATGCCAAAATACCATTGGAAAACTACAAAAAAATAACCCACACGCATTGAACATTTTGTGGCTCCCTCTTCGCGTCGATGTCTACTTCCCAATCTTTTAGGATCAACCCCGAAGGACCCCAACTCCAACTTTTTTCCAATAATATTTGTTTATATAGTTCAGAGTGGACTCTAAACATGATCCAACCTTGTGGAATTATATGAAAGGTTGGAAGTTGATATAGAACACCTTTCCAATTCCTCTCAATCCAATTATGTAAGGATGATTCTCCAACAAACTTACCGCAAAATCTTCCTACCAGTGTCAAGCTAAGGTATGTTGTAACCTCCTCAATACCAATCTATCTTCCAACCACCAGGAAAGCAGGATCCTTATTTTCCTTAGCACCTTTCTTACATCCAACTCCTTTCCATGGTCCGATCTTTGGCGTACCTATTCCATCATTCCCTTGTTTGGATAATGAATTATGCTAATAATTTAAATTACAGACTCGCAAGGTAGAAATCAACTTAGTTATTGGCTCTCTCCTACACTTTATTTCATTGTCCTTATAAAATATGGTCCCCTCTGAAGAAGGGTTGGCATAGTTAATCTCATCCTACACACACGCGCGTGCGCGCGTGCACACACACANCAACGATGGCCATGGTTGCAGGGCCCTATGGGATTGACCATGAAAACTATGGCCTAAGAGGAAGGGAGGGGGCTACCACAATCTTGGGTTGCGATGGCCATGGTTTGGCCCTATGGGACTGGCCATGAAAACTATGGCCTAAGAGGAAGGGAGGGGTCCAAGCCTTAGGTCTAGCTCTTCAAAAAAGGGGGAGTTGGACAAAAAATACTCCATTAAATTTTACAGTAAAAATGAGTTGAAATGAGAGAGGGAGGGGTTTGATTTTTTCCTTTACCAAGCACGATGCTAGATCTAAAATTTGGTGGCCTAAATGCAAGAGGGAGTTGCCTCTATAAACCCTAAAGCCTTTGAAATCCATGAAACCTGTGTCAAACCAAAGGATTGGAATCCATGAATTTTGCAACAAAACAAAATACAATATTGTAGATACCTTTGAACTGATATGCCAAAATTAGAAGGAGAGAAGTTAACAAAAAAAATGGTATATAAATTGAGGAGAAGAAAGCAATGGGGAGAAATGAAGGAATCTTACCATTAGTGCAAACCTCCTCCATGAAGTTCTTAGCTTGAACCCCTAGTCAGGAAGAGATACTAAGACCATATCTTGCAAAAATCAGGTGAAAGACGAGAGAGAATGATTTTATCCTCCTAAAATTAAAATTAATTAATTAAGTATTTATTTGCAATATGGAGAGGAACACGAAGGACTTGTGGGATCCATGCATGGCCTTTAGATGGGATAGGGTTGAATTCAAATTTATTTTTCTCATATTAAATTCTTTAGTGAATTGGTATTTATTATTTACATTTTGTTTAGAAACCTTGATTAAAATCTTTAGTGAACTAATTAATTAATTTTAATTTTGTTTAAACATGGCGATTGTGGCATCTTCAAATCCAACTAAAAAACTTTAATTTGTTTTTTTTTCAAAAGAAAGAAAGCTTGCAACTTGTTATTCCATTTAGAATCAAAGTTACAAAAAAGCCAAGACTTCCTTCCATCCTTGGACAGGATCATACCAACTTACTCCCATAACTTGTTCAAAACAAACAAAACAACCTCCACCAACAACTAAAATCTAGAAAACCTACAACCACCATTCTACTTACAATAAGCATAAAAAATTACAGAATTCAGAGTTCCGTACTTATCAAGTACATCCTTCAAAAGATAGAATATCAGATTAAATCTATCATTATCACATCTATCCACTCTATAAATGGATAGAACCAGAAAAATATCTAATAGCTTCCTTTTATATAGTGTCTGCCTCCTTGTTAAAAATGCAATAGATGTGGCTGAAAGATATAGAAGCAAACCGAGAGATCAAAAGATTTACCTTCTTCATCCAATTTGATAGATTATTTGCTTGTATATCATTATCCTCATTTACTAAATCAATGATAACTTTGGAATCACCAAAAACTTTCAACTCCATGACACCCCGCTTCTTAAAAAACCATAATAATCCCCATAAAGAGAGGAGTTCCGCATGAGTGTTTGAACCCTTTCCATTGCCCATTCTCAACCAAATACAATGATTTATTCTCATATACAACAACATGTCAGCCCTGCATCATCCATCTTTTTGACCCCCATGAAACAAACCATAATGAAAACCTTCAGTCATAGCGGGTTCCAAGTAAGTTTTAGCAGGTCTGGGGGAAGATTCTCTGTACCATTGTTTCCAAGAAGCAACAACATTCAGACAAAACAAATGCATATATGGCTTGACTTGTAGAAATATATAATTGTTTCTCGCTTTCCATAATTCCCACACCAAAAAGAAAGAAATATTTTTTGTACATTTTTTTGATTCACCCAAAAATAAAGATTATCCTCAAAACTGTTCAAATTCCGCTGAAACTGTATGGATAAAAACTTACATACCTCCCTCCAAATAGATATAAATAAATAACACTGATTAAAAAGATGATATACAATTTCAGAATCCTTCTAGCAAAACAGACAAATACCCGGACCATTAAAGCCTCTAGACTATAAATTCTCCCATGATAAAGTTTTCTTGTTTAATACCAACCAACATAACACTTTGAATTTTAGTGGGATATTTCTTTTCCAAATATACTTCATCCACCACTACTGGGAACCTGTAGCTTCTTCCTCCACAATCACATAAATTGCCTGCTTTGTTGTAACTTCTCCATTACAATTTTTTTTATCCCATATAATATCATCATTTATGTTAGAAAGAAGAACATCAACACGGTTCAAAGAAAGAGTGCAATTATTCCATTCTTCAGAAATATACCCCAGAAGGTTTAAACTCATAGTAGAAATCCAATACCCTTCCCTGGGATCACGATTATTTTCAACCTATGACAACACCATAATATTCCTACTATGCAACTTTGAAATTAAATCTTTTGCCAAGAAAAATTTCTCACTAAGACTGACAATGGGGTCAATAACCAAGAAAATATGAACTCCACGACCAACCTTCCAACTGAAATTTCTATTTAACACTAGATAGATTTCTAAAAAACTTCTCCACATAATTGAGGCTCTTCCTTTTGACAGACCCGACTCACACACCCATTGAAATACAAAGAAATATTTGATATATTTTGTGAGGATCACCTTGTTTGACAAACCATTACGAAACAACTCTCTCCACATGATTTTAGCACACAAAGCTTTTTTAAACTAGACCAAATTCTTGAGGCCCCGTCCTCCCATATGCTTTGGGCGAGCAATGTTTTCCCACGACGAGAGATGAAATTTTGATCTCTCCAAACTTCTAGGCCACAAAAACTGAAGAATTATTTTCCTTATTTGAGTAATGATAGACACCATAATTAATATTATTGAGAACCAATAAACCGATATACTTTGTAGAACAATATTGGCCAAAACCAACCTTCCTCCGGAACAAATCCATCTATATGCCCAACAATTAATGTTTTTTCCCACCTTTTTAATTAACCAAGACCAATCCACCGTGAAATAAGAATTTGGTTTGATTTGGAAACCAAGGTATCTGATACCTTCATTAATCTCATACATCTTGAAAGGAAAAAAGTCATAAATTTGATCAAGTAAAACCTCATCAATACCACAATAAGAAAAGTGGGATTTGTGATCACCAATAATCATCCCAGAAGACATACATATGAATTAAAGATTTCATAATAGTGTTTCTGCTCATCAAGTGAACCATAAAACAAGATTAAAATGTCATCAACAAACAACATATGAGAAACATAAAGAGAGGAAGACACTTTCAAACCTTTAATTTTCTTCTCCTTTTTGGCTACAACGATCATCAAGCTAAGTCCATCAATCACCAACAAAAAAAGTAAAGGTGACAGAGGACACCCCTTTCTGATACCCCTACTACTATGAAAAGAAGAAGAAGGTGATCCTTTTACCAAAAAATCAAAGTTTGCCAAAGAAATACAACCCATAATCCACCTGCTCAATTCATATGGTAGCCCAATTTGTATCAAAATCAAGCGTAAAAAGGACTGATCTACCCTGTCATAAACTTTAACTAAATCAACTTTTAAAATGAAAGGTTGCAACTTCTTCAACCTTTCCAGATGAAGACACTCCTGAGCTATGTCGATTGCATCCAAAATTTTCCTATTAGGCAAAAAAACAAACCGTTCTTAAAAAATACAGCTTCCCAAGATTGGTTTGATCGTATTAGTAATAATTTTTGTATTAATTTTGAAATTCTATGACTTGTCTCATTTTGGAATAAGGACTAGGCAAGTAGAATACATTTCCTTTGGTATCTGACCCGTTCTTCGAGATTCATTAATCATAAGTAAGATCTTGACCAAAAATATCAAAGAAATGAACAAATAACTCAACCGTCCAACCATTTGGGCCAAGACTTATTGCTTTGGAAAACAATAGTAAAACCCCTTTAAACTCTTGAAGCTTCACAAACTTACCAATCTCATTACCTTCCTCTTCACTAAAGAATATGGGATATTTTTTTTAAAGTTTTAATTATTGCACCAAATTTGTAATTTCTTCTTGCCTATAAATATCCCTATAGAAACCCACTGCAACCTCTTTGATATTCTTTTGATCATTGATAACTTCACCATTTTCAGTCTTAAGTTCCTAGATAGAGTTAGAGAATCACCTTTGAGTAGAAACTCTATGAAAAAACTTAGTATTCTTATCTCCTGCTTCCAACCATACTGTTCTACTCTTTAATCTCCAAGTCTCTGCCTCATGCATGAGGATTTTAGCCCGTTGTGCATGCAAATGAAATAGTATCTCCTTCCTATTTGCTAAAAAATACTCACCATCCACCTGTCCCATTAATGAATCAATTTCCATTTCAATCACTTCTAAATCCTCTAGCCTTACCTTCTTCTTCTCTTTCTCTGATTTCATTACTTTTTCCTGAGGAGAGAGTTTTTTTTTTAACCTATTATAGGGGGCATGTGAACCAAATTTGAAAACTCAACACAATTCTCCTTAATCATCTTCAAAAAGTTTGCTTCTTCTAACCAACAATGATTAAACTTACAATGATAGTGATTCAAACCTTTATCGCCATCTAATTCCACAACGACAGTTTTATGATCTGAAATACCTGTAGTTGTTGAACAAGATTTGTACCTACCCATAAAGTTGAAAAAATGATCTACCACGAGGAACCTATCCAATATTTTTCTATGCCCACATGAACCATTCTACCATTATTCCAAGTAGGAACTAGAGCGTTGGGTACAATATCTATTAAACTTGCATTTTGAAAGAGTGATTTGTATTAAAAACATACGATGGATCATTTGCATTGCCCACACCCTACACTTTCGAAGCAACCAAATTCAGAATTAAATCACCACCTAAAATCAAACCCTGATGATTGAGAATTTCAACCCTACTAGCCTCCTCCCAGTACTCCCTTATATGGCTATATGGACCATAGACATTTATAATTCTAACAGTAGAATCAATACCTTTTAGCTTTCCTTCAATCATAAGCCCAACAACCGTAGAAGAGGATTTGAAATCTGAAACAATTGGATCCTAGGCCAATAACAATCCACCATACATCCTCAAGTCATCCACATAACATACTTTCCATGAGGGTTTGATCTTTAAGAAAAAGTCATAAGCAACAACTGCAGAAGACATAGTCTCTTGCAATAAACCCACACAAGGGTTCTTTTTTTCCAAAAGGCTCTTAACAACAAATTTATTGGGAAAACTGCCTAATATTTAGAGAGACAAGTTTCACTGAGTAACCCTGATGAGGGCCTTCTCTTCCGTAAGATCCCTTAAATATGAAGGAGTCATATCTAAGTGGTTTTCAAGTCTCTTTTGAAAAAGTGAAGAAACTCTAGCATTTACAAACTCAGGATCTAAGTTAGTCTCCCCCTGGTTCTTTTCTTTTTTGCGTCTAAAAGGTTTTCAAATAGTAAAATTCATAGAATGAATGGATGAAATGGCCAGTAAAGTATCAGAATTACCATATGAAATAGCTGAGTAGTTTGGGATAAGCTTAGGTTTCATAGAATCAAGAAGAGAAGGACAATTATACTGGTTTAAATGATCCTGAACATATCGAATGGAAGAAGGAGAAAGAGTTACGTCCAAAGGATGCTCTAGGAGAGACCTCGAAGAATTGAATTGATTCTAATCACTACTCTTACTAATTAAATAAATTTTGAGGTAAAAAAGGGGTCTCCAAAGAGTTTTATTGAAAAATTATTAGATATTTAAAAAAAATATCATTTGGGTATTTTATGGGGTAGGTATATTTGACAACTCACCTCCTACACTACGTTCTATGCACAATCTAAATAACGATGGTTGAGTTATATTTCAAAATTGATTGAAAATAAATTAATAAAAAAACTACATTAATATGACGAGGATTCAATTGTAAAGTCCCCAAAATATACCGCACCTTAGTTTTTATACACATTGAACTTGAAATGAAATTAAATGATAATAAAAAATATTATAATAGAAAAACACTTTTCTATTGACATCTTTTTAAAATTATATTAACTTTTTGTGTTTAATATATATATATATAACAGTACTGCTCTCTCTCTCTCTCTCTAATAATAATAATAATAATATATTTTTAAGGTCACCGCCAAGCGAGACACCAATTAGTGTACGAGACCCCCTTGTTTGTGGGAAAAGGGACCCCCCTCTACGTAGTGATTTAACTACTAAAGTCTACAAAGGTGTACATACCCTACCCCCTTTTGGATTTGAACCTGTGACCTCCTAGGAGGAAACACATGCTCTTAACCATTAAGCCCACTCAGGCTGTACAATAATCTATATTTAAGGTCACCGCTAAGCGAGTCACCAATTTGGTGTATGGGACACCCTTGTTTGTGGGAGAAGGGAGCCCCCTCTACGCAGTGATTTACCTGTTAAAGTCTACATAGGTGTACATACACTACCCCCCTCTGAATTTGAACCTGTGACCTCCTAAGAGGAAACAGATGCTCTTAACCATTAGGCCCACTCATGTTGTACTATATATATATATATAATTTGAAATTAAAGACTTAAAAATGCATAAATATAATATTTACTTGTATTGTTATTTTAAAAATTTATGAAATTAATTAATATTATTTTATGAAAAAGTGGGAAAGGACCTTCATTATGAGTATTTTTCTCAAAAAAGACAATAATATTATTTTATTATGAGTGTTTTACTTGAAAATTACATTATTATTATCTTACTAAAAGTGTGAGATGTCTTTCATTATGAATACTTTACTTAATGACTTCAAAGCACTATCATGGTTAATTATGGGTTTTCTCCTTTATAACGTGAGAGATCCCTGCATGCAGCTCTCGCGCAACCCCTCTGAAATTGAGATTTCGAGCTCTGCATGCAGCTCACGCTCAGCTAATACTAGACACGATCTAACAGTGGCTCGTGAAGATCAACGAAAATATTGGATCAGAAAGAATTAGTTGTGGTATTTTGCCCTTGCCAGGATTGGGATGGATCCTCCAGTGGATTGAAGCCCGAAAGATCGAAGGAGGACTCTGGATGCAGCATTCAGGGCCCTTGTGGCGTCCACTGATCCAACCAGCAGCCAACATGTTCACCTTCGATAGGTCTGCCTCAGCCAACATGCCCGCCTTCAACAGGTTCGCCTTGGCATGTTCAACCGACAGGTCCTCCTCGACAGGTTTTCCTCAACATACAACATATCAACATGCTCCGCGGCAGTTGAAATGCTGAACCATTATGACTTCTTGTAACTGAACGTAACATGTAGTCACCCAAGCATGTCAACATCCTATATAAGCATGTACATTAATGTAATATAGCAATCTTTCTGATCCTCATTTGATTCCTCCATCTTCCATGGAGCATAAGTAATAAATTGGTTCGAATTCTTGCATATTGTTTGTGCGTATATTTCTTGTCAACTTCGTGTGTTTCCTGCTTTGTTGTTCCTTTTTATATGCTTCCGCCACAATAGAACTCGACTCATTCAGTCGACTGTTGTCCCCAGCGTGCACCTGGGCACGACCTGGACCATTGGTATCAAAGCAAGATTTCATTCAGAGCTTAAGTTACATAAGCACTTCCATCGAATTTATTTAACTTATGCCTGTTCAAACACACTTGCAAACTCAGCAAAATAAGCAGACACTTCCTTAGACTGTAGAAAATATGGCCGAAGAAGCAAATAATAGACATGCAACTGATGAGATAGAGCAACTCATAGAATAAGCACTAGCTCGCCAGTGAACCGAAATGTTCGCCCAGTTCAATGAGATTCTCTCGAGAGTCACTACAAACTACAGGGAATCCTCGATGTGATCTCACTCTAATAAAATCAGCCCCTTCAGAGTGCAAATGAATCTGGACATACCGAACCTTGAAGGTAATATTAACGCAACATCCGTCGACAATTGGGTACAACAATTGGAATCTTATTACACGGTAAATCAACTATCTGAAGCGGAAAAGATCACCAATGCGTCCTTAAAGATGTCAACCTTCGTACACTGCTGGTGGGAGAATCTATTGACAAAAATGGAAAAAGAATAAGACCCCATCGACACATGGGGAAAATTTGTTGAATATGTCCAAAAGGTGTTCTACCCGCCCAAGTATCTTGAACAACATTATAAGAAGTGGCAGCAGCTAAGGTAGTGGAAAGACCAGTCCGTACAAAGTTACCCCGACTTGTTCTACCAACTCATGGCTAGACTTGGCATCCAAGAAGAAGAGAAATCGCTTGTCCTAAAGTACGTCAGCGTTTTGTCCCCATACATTCAGCAAGAGATGGAGTTTCTGACTATAAGTACGCTTGCGGATGCATTTCATTACACTAGCAAGCTTGAAGCTAAACAAAAAGGAAAGATACATTTCGCGAACAAGCCAACAGGTCGAACATCTGATAAGAAGTCGTCGGTTGACTCCGACAAGTTCAAGAATCCTTCTCAGCAGACTCTACCAAATCCTGATCATCCAAAGAATAATTTTTCAGAAAGACAAGGGGATCACAACAAACAGAACCTTACCGGGAAATGGTGTGATTATCACAGTTCATCATGGCATGATATGTCAAAATGCAAAGCTCGGAAGAAATTTTTGGAAAAATTGTTGACATCTGACTTGTCCCACAAAACCCTGGTAGAATCTGATCCAGATGCATCAACCCTCTTGGCTTCAACCTCAACCATCGTCGATGAGGAGGAACGAGCGTGCCTATTCCATACACGGATATGGGTTTAAAACAATTAATTACATCTGATTGTGGATAATGGTAGCCAAAAGAACTTCATTTTTGAAGATCTTCTGAATAAATTAGGTCTTTTCACCTCTCCACATCCTCAGCCTTACAATATTTGTTGGATGAAGGATGGGCAAGAACTAAGGATCACACGACAATGTCGACTTGCCTACTTCATTAAGCCTTTTAAAGATGATGTACTCTGTGACATGGCGGCGCTTTCCTTAGTTGACGCCCTATTTGGTAAACCCTACTTATGGGATCGTCACGGTACATATTAGTCACGTCCTTTGAAGGTGATTGTCAAAATTCAAAACCAATGGTACGACATACCAGAGCGCCAACGCACATCAACGGTTGCTATGATATCTGCCAAGCAAACAAAGAAGCGGATCAATCATGCTCAAAATTTTGCATTAATCATGATCAAGCCTCAACATTCCAGGAATACTGCAGCAATGAGTTGACTCACCGACCAATGCAATTCTCAACAAAAACAACAGATCAAAAACATTCTTGAAGAATACCAGAACATATTTCAAGCACCAGACAGAGTACCTCTGCACTGTCAGGAAAAACACTCCATTGAACTTGTTCCTGGTTCTTCATTTCCTAACTCATCTGTTTATAGAAGATCCATTCTCGAAAATGAAGAGATTTGTAGACAAATCCAGTATTTGATTGACAAGGGTCATATCCACCCCCACCTCCTCTCCTTGTGGAAGTCCACTCGTCTTAGTTCCAAATAAAGACGAGACTTGGCACATGTGTATCAACTATCAGGCTCTCAATAAAATTTCAGTGAAGAACATATACCCTCTTCTACAGATTGATGAACTCATCGACAATATAAAAGGTGCTAAGTTATTTACGAAACTCGACCTCAAGTCGGGATACCACCAGATTCCAATCAAGTCCACCGATGTATGGAAAACGAATTTCAAAACCAAGGAAGGATTGTTTGAATGGTTAGTCGTGCCTTTCGACTTAACCAATGCACCTGCAACCTTCATGAGATATACGGATGACCTTCTACGACCTTTCATCGGTAAATGTGTCATTGTCTATCTTGATGATATCTTGATTTTAAGTTGATCATGGGAAGAACATGTCAAACAACTTCGACAAGTTTTCGACACTCTCCTGCAACATCGACTATATCTGAACATGGACAAATGCTCATTTGTGATGACCGACATCAAGTATTTGGGGTATGTAATTAACTACGCAAGCATTAATGTTGACCCAGAAAAAGTACAGATCCTCAAAGATTGGCCCATTCCTCAAAACATTCATGAACTAAGAAGTTTTCTTGGTTTGGCAATTTTCTATTGATGATTCATACTTGGCTTCAGCCACATAGCATGGCCTTTGAATCAGTTGATGAAAGGAAGTGGGAAAATTGTCTTCAAATGGACACCGACACAACAACAAGTTTTTGAACAAATAAAAAACAATCTTTTTACTGCACCAGTACTTGTGTTACCTGATTTGAATCAGCCATTTGAGATTGAGACAAATGCATCGAACTATGCCCCCGACGTAGTGATCACTGAGTTAGGTCACCTAGTTGCGTTTCATTCCGAGACTTTCAGCAACATAGTCAAAAGGTACGCGACATATGAAAAAGAATTGTATGCCAATGTGTAAGATCTCAAGCAATGGAGACACTATAATCTTGGCAGGGAAACAGTCATCCTCACTAACCATAAGCCTTTGCAGTTTGCTCTGACTTAGTCGAAACTACATAGAACCCAAAAACTCAAGTGGATTAATTACTTGCAACAATTTCATTTGGTAATTAAGTATCGAAAAGGCAAATCCAATGTCGCAGCCGATTGTCTCAATAGACCACCCATTACTCTACTGTCTACAGTGATGAGTATGCAGGGTTATGACACCACTACTTTGCCGCAATTGTATTCGGTAGACTGCAATTTTTCTACAATCTCTCGGCAGCTTCAAACCGACAAGTTGTCGACTATCGATTAATTCCTGAAAGAGACCTTGCTATACAAGCTTGGACAACTTTGTGTACCGACCGGTGAGCAACGACAGAAGCCCATCTGGGACATGCACTACAACAAGACTGCAGGACATTTTGGAGTTGCAAAAACACTTGTTGTCCTCCAAAAGTATTTCTACTGGCCTTCACTTAAATATGACGTCAACAAGTACATCCGATCCTATGTGGTTTGTGCCATTGTTAAACCGTCAAATCAACGATAAGGACTGTACACACCCCTTCTAGTTCCTAGTTGACCATGGGAATCTATTTCTATGGACAACTTGACGGGATATCCTACTACTGAACATCGGCATGACGCGATACTAGTAGTAGTCGACAGATTTTACATGATGGCTATACTCATACCATGCAAGAAGACTACGACGGCATAATAGAATTCTCAACTCTTCTTTGAACATGTGTGGAAACACTATGGCCTCTCGATGACCATTATTTCCAACAGAGATGCTATATTTGTCAGCACCTTTTGGAAAACTCTCTGGCAACAGCTCGACATGAGACTTTCTTTGTTGACAACCTTCCATCCGCAGACAGACAAAAGTGGTAAATCGCTTAGTCGTACAATTGCTTCACATGTACAACCACAAGCATCATCAAACATGGAATGAAAACCTTCCATACATATAGCATAGCTATAATCGTGCTCAACACAACTCTACATGTAAGAGTCCATTTGAGATATGTTATAGATTTCAACCCTCAATGCCTATCGACTTAATCAGTTCCTCGACACAGTCGAACGACACCGTCTTCGAAGGATGAGAAGTGGAGAAAGCATTGAAGTTTAGAGATAAAATCTACAACATCCAGAAACAAGCACAATAAATTTTACAACAAGCAAATGCAAAAGCCGAGGCCCAACACGACAAGCATCGTATTCCTCATTCATTCCAAATTGGGGATCAGGTCTAGTTACATCTAAAGAAGGAGTGCTTCACTGGTCCATACAGAAAGATGAAACCTTTGTGATATGGTCGATACAATATCCTTAAACATATTAGAGAAAATACTTTTTAGCTCGACATTCCTGCATGCCTTGGCCTACATCCAGTTTTCAATGTAGATCTGCTTCGAAAATACCATGCACCATTGTTGGAACAAAACAACTTGTAGACAATAGAACCCGAAGACATCCATCCATATGTTAAGGAACCTCTTCTTTGTGACACCATTATGGGATGATGCATACACCTTACAAGGATGAACTCCATTCCCTTGTTTCAAGTGCCTAAAGCTGGACAAATCCCTACGCAAGGAAAATGGTACTCTGCTAATGAATTCATCGACAAGTTTCCTCACCTGAAGGAATACACAATGAAGACCATTGTTTCTTAGGGAAGGAGGAATGATCCAACCAGCAGCTGACACATTAGCCTCCAGCTGACAAGTCTGCCTTCGACAGGTTCACCTCAGCTGACAGGTCCGCCTTGGCATGTTCAACCGACAGGTCCGCCTCGACAGGCTCTCCTTGACATACAACATATCAACATGCTCTGCGGCGGTTGAAATTTTTGAACTGTTATGACTTCTTGTAACTGAACGTAACGGGAAGTCACCGAAGCGTCTCAACATCCTATATAAACATGTGCATTAATGTAATATAGCAATCTTTATGATCATCATCTGATTCCTTAATCTTTCATGGAGCAGAAGGAATAAATTGGTTTGAATTCTTGCATATTGCTTGTGTGTATATTTCTTGTTGACTTGGTGTGTTTCCTGCTTTGCTATTCCTTTTTATACGCTTCCACCACAACAGAAGTCGACTCATTCAGTCGAATGTTGTCCCCAGCGTGCACCTGGGCACGACCTGGACCATCCACGCCACCGCCTCCCCCTTTCGCATCTGATGAAGGAGATGGCTTTGTTAAGCAGGCTAATGCTCCTAGAATTCAGATCATATTGGCAGCTTCAAGGATGAAAGCCCTCGAACTGAGTGAGCGGGGGTTGATCAGACAGTTTACTGGTATCTAACCATCACCAAAAATAATGGATCTCTGGGTGAAAAAAAACTCGATGACTCTGATTTTCGGGGGCCTACAACACTACTTTTGCAGCAAGGGATTCTTCACCTTTCTGTTTGAAAACAAAGAAGATAAGGACCTAATATTCAAAAGTGGGCCTTACTTCATGGGCTCCCAGGGGTTATACCTAAATCTATAGATTTTATCATTTGATCCAAAAAAGGACGTGCCTTCTGTAGTCCCAGTCTAGGTTCGTCTCCCCCATATCCCATTACACTGTTGGAACGATGAAACACTACAAGAAATAAGAAACTCTCTTGGCAAATCCATAGATAAGACAAAACCGAAATGCTTTCTATTCTCTTGCGCAAGGATCTACATAGAGGTTGATTTAGAAAAGGGGTTACCGAAAATTACAAGTCTCTGTATGGATGGCTAGTAACATGTGCAAAAATTTGATTATGAGCAACTTTCATTCAAATGCAAGAAATGTGATGAGTACGAACATTTTGTCAAAAACTGCCCTAAAGCGGTGCATGAAAACCTGGAGAAAACTCAAGAAGAAGGGTGGCAACAAGCAAAAAAAGGAAGGAAAACGACACCCTAAAGCCCTGAGTCAAAATATCCACAGGCAGAGAATGGAAAAGCATCAGAGCAGGGAGAAACGGAGGTCACAAAAAATAATCAGTTCAATCTTTTGAATGTTGAAGAAGGGGAAATCATATTGAACGAAGTGACTCTAGAAGAAGGTAGATCATAACCCCATGAAATCTTAGCAGGAAGCAGCATATCGACATCTTCACCTGGGGAAGAAAGTCTAGATGCATAAATGGAAGGCTCCCCAACGCTTGGAGGATCTTAGGATGAAAGGGTAAAACAAAGCAGAGTCTCCTCTTTTTCTTGGCCTCTTGACACATCTTCAAATGGGTCACAAGAGATTCTTGAAACAACTCCAAAAAATAGAGGAAGAAAGTCACAAAGATATCACAGAGATCAGGAAGCAAAGAGAGAACTGGAACTCGGAAGGCGATGGAGCATTGAAGAAACAAAGCTCCTTCAAAATAAAAAAAATACAAGGAAAATGGATGGAAGGGCTAGAGCAGGGCCTCAATCAGCCAAGAAGTAATGAAAGTTGTCTCTTGGAATTGCAGAGGTTTGGGCAGAGCAAAAAAAGTGGAAGCAATAAAAGACATCATCAAGTCTGAAAGGCTAGACATTGTGCTTATCCAAGAGACAAAAATGAGTGATGTGGAAGTCCTCGCACTCTCACAACACTTTTGGACGAACAACTAGGGAAACGCTATAATCTCCAGAGGGGCCTCTAGAGGAATACTGACATTTTTTTCAAGTAAGTATGATATCAAAAATGTTCAGGAGAATCAACACTGGATCCTAACCGAGCTTCAGGGAAAAGTTGATCAAAATGTTAGCTTTGTATGCAGTGTGTATGGTCCAACACATTACAGAGACAAGCAAACTTTATGGAGCGTCCTAGCATCTCTAAAAGAAGATCTAGAAAGGAAAGAACTCATTATCGTTGGGTATATCAATGCTACCAAAGTGTAATCATAGAAAAGAGGGGGCTCCAAAGTAAGAGATCCCTACAGGGAAAACATGGAGGACCAGATTTTTGAGCTGGATCTGCTAGATCTACGATTAAAAAAATGGGAAGTACACTTGAAGTAATAGAAGGTTGGGTGTAGGTTACATTGCGGCTAGGCTTGACCGTTTCTTGGTAAGTGCTTCTTTCCTTCTTATAGATCTCACTCCCGCTTCTTTTACTTTACCCTCTGCAGCCTCGAATCACAAGCTGATACTTTGGTGTTATATACCTCTGTAAACCTTGGATCCATACCCTTTCGATTCAACTCCTCTTGGCTTCAAGAGGAAAAAACCATGGGCATAGTAAAAAATGCTTGGAGATTGGATTGCACTGGCTCTCCTAGCTACATTTGGGAGAGCAAGCTAAGAAAGGTTCGTAATGAGATGAAAGTCTGGGTTCTAACGAAATACAAAAATGCTAGTAGTAGGAAAAGCCAGCTTTAATCTGGGCTAGCAGCCCTACATTCCAAGATGGAAAAGGAGGAAATTATCCCTCTTTTTATCAGCCAAGAAAAAGAGTTAAACCTAAATATCTTCAGCGCAACCAGATGTGAGGAAGAGGAATTGAGGGTGAAATCCAGAAATCTCTGGTTAGAAGGAGGGGACAGTAACACTGATTACTTCCACAAGCAAACAAAATCAAGGCTCAACTTTAGCACGATCAAAGAACTAAAGGATAAAGACAGTAAGAGGATGGTGTATCAGGAGGAGACTAAGGATCATGCTTTTTAGCACTTCAGAGATCTATACATCGACAAGGAAGAGACCGACTCTCTAGCGCAAGTTGATATCCTCTCTGGAATACCTTCCCTTATAATAGAGGAGGATGACAAGGATCTGTTAAAACCCATAACGGAATTTGAGATCAAGGCTTCCATCTGGTCTCTGCAAGCAGATAAGGCACCCGATCCTGATGGGTTCACCATCAATTTCTATAGGGCATCCTGGGATACTATCAAGGAAGATTTGAAAAGAATTCTAAATTGGATGAGAAGAAAGGACAAGGTTGGGGGGGCCACCAACTCTTCCTTTCTCTCTCTTATCCGAAAAGAAAAAAAACCATCTCAATAGATCGCTTTAGGCCTATATCACTCTGTAATACATCATACAAAATCCTATTAAAAATTCTAGCCACAAGATTGAAGAAAATAATGGGAAGGATAATCTCAGATACACAGGGAGGATTTATTGTTGGGCATCAAATCCTTGACAACATCATAATTGTTCAGGAAGCAATCCACACCAGCATGGAACACAAGCAACAAGGTATGGCTATAAAGCTCGATATGGCCAATGCATTTGACGGAGTAAATCACTTCTTTTTATTTGAAATCATGTAAAAGTTTGATTTTTCCACAAGGTTCATTAGATGGATTAAGGATTGCATCAATAGTCCTTGGATTTCCCCGTTGGTAAATGGTAGACCAACCAAGTTCTTTGAAGCCACTAGGGGAATCATGCAAGGCTTCCCGCTATCCCCATATCCTTACCTTTTGGTAGATGACTCTATGACCAAAAAGCTGTAGCAATAACAAGATATTGGGGATCTTAAGGGTTTGCAAATTACAAGAGGAGTTAGAGTTTCAAATCATGTACAATTCATTGATGACACCATTATGCTTAGAGGCGCGTCCACGATCATAACATAAAGGTTCAACAGAGTGCTTTCCACTTTCCTTAAAGCATTGGACGACAAGCTAAATGCTACAAAACCAAAAGTATATGGTTGGAATTGCCTTCCTGGAACCATGGAAAAGATATCAGGAATCCTTGGATTCGTAGGACTCACAGCCTGGAACTCGTTCAGATACCTGGGTATTCCCATATTCAAAGGGAAAAAAAGAAGGAATATTGGCAAGGTCTGATAGACAAAATTTAAAAAAAATCAATGCATGGGGAACTAGATGGCTCTACCCAGCAGGAAAGTTAGTACTCATCAAAGTTGTATTCTCTGCATGCCCGATTTATGCATGTTCAATTTCACTAGCTCCTAAGTAAATAATACAGGATATCAATGGGGAGATTCAAGAATTCCTCTGGCAAGGAAGCAAGGGGTCCAATACAAAAAAATACAACATGATAAACTGGGACGCAGTGTGTAGCCCAAAACATCATGGTGGAGCGGGAGTTAGAGATCCCCAAGACATGAATCTGGCTCTCGATGCAAAAGTATTATGGAGAGTTTGCACTGAAGAAAGAGCACGGTGGAAAATGACCCTGCAAAAAAATTACATGACGAGAAATAGAAGGAGGCACGTCGAAAGCATAAGCATGAGCAGAGTTGGGTCTCCAATTTGGGAGCTCTGCAAAAAATCAATATTTATAATCCAATAAAACATCTATTGGATTGCATGGAATGGAAAATGTGTTAAAATTTGGTAGGATAAGGTTTGACTGAAATCGCCAGCAAAATTCTACCAGGAGTTGAGCGAGCTGAAGGTATGGTGTGAGTGTAACAATTACAACACGCTTTACGATATATCAGATTGGATAGGAAGTGGTAGATGGGAAGGATGGAAAAGTATTGAACCTCCAGCGCACCTTCAAGAATATTACAGAGCTATCCTCACGCTCATGCATGGGCAAATACCAATGAATAAAAACATTGCTGACATCCGTGGATGGGGAAATTCGAGAGCTTATAC
Organism: Pseudotsuga menziesii; assembly: GCA_001517045.1. Lineage (NCBI taxonomy): Eukaryota > Viridiplantae > Streptophyta > Pinopsida > Pinales > Pinaceae > Pseudotsuga > Pseudotsuga menziesii. The sequence goes on from LPNX010833978.1 coordinate 158,383, forward strand.
GGTGAAAGAATGATACCTTATGGTATATAAAAGGAAGAACATGTTAAAAAAAACAATAGGTGGAATAAAATCTAGAGCAGAGATGGGTTTCCAAAGGTCAACATCTTCTTCTAGATACTTGCCCATCGTAAAGCACTCATAGCCGAGAATTTGAGGAAGAGAGGGATCATAGGGCCGCTACGGTGCATCCTGTGTAAAGAGGAGGAGGAAAGTTTAGAGCATGTTTTCACAGAGTGTAATCTCACGCAGAAAGTCTGCAACAAGGTGCTCAAAGAAATAAATATGAATATTACACTACCAACGAAACAAAATGATCTTTTCTTCACCTGGAAAGATTACTATTAAGGCACTTTCAATAAAAAAATAGACTTTGCTAGAGCATGGGAAGCTCTCCCAAGGTTTATTTGCTGGAAAATTTGGACCGCAAGGAATAAGGAAATCTTTGACAGAAAAAGCACATGCATTAATAAAGTTTATGCCTCGGCAAAGGCCTTATGGGTGGACACCTTATCCATAGGAGGAATGAAAATCAGCAAAAAATGAACCTCTTATGGTGGAAGAAAGAGCTTGGATAACCGACCTCCTTTGTCATCCTTCCCCTCGTTCCAACCCTGAAAGAAGCCGATATTTCCGAGTTGGAAGATAAGGATGAGCAAGGATGAACTTCAAAATTGGAGGACAAATATAGGAATCGGCTCATTTTTCTTTGATGGTGCCTCGAAAGGAAATCCAGGGATTGCAATTGCAGGTGTAGTAATCTTTGACTCCAATGGGAACAAGCAAAAAGAGTATGCCAGGGGCATTGGGAGAAAAACAAACAATGGGGTGGAATGGTATTCTTTAATCAAAGGTTTGGAGTTGAATAGAGAAATGGGGGTTGAGGAAATGAGCGTTATAGTATATTCATTAATTGTCATTAGGGAAGCAAGAAATATCTCCAAAGATTGGAATATTCCTTCCTCAAAGATGCATCACATGCTCTCTTGTCTAGTCAAGGAATTCAAAACAATGACCTTCGTTCATGTTTTGAGAGGTCAAAATCAATAGGCGGATAACATGGCCAATAAAGGGGCTGGTTTGAGTTGTGGTGTCTTAGAAAATGATAGGGTCATCATCGAAAATGTTTGGATCCCTTAAATTGTAATTTGTTTTTGTAATGCTTTGTTTTTTCATTCTATTGCTTGGGTAATTTGTAAGAAGATATAACATCCACAACATAGGCAATTTCCATGACAATTACAAGCTAGAGAAGGAGGAACAAAGTGAAAGGGATGATGTCCTAATAGGGGAGCAATCCGCTTTGTATTTTGTATCCACATTCTTTTTTATATAATAAAAAAAACACACAACCGATTCTGTTAAAAAAATGTGACAAATAAGCCATCAATGTCACCTCATCTATGGAGGATGATGTCATCCTCTAAAATGTGATTGGTTGATTTTCAAAGTACATTTTCTTTGTTCGGATAAAAAACCCTAACCCCTTCCTCAGTCCCATTGGACTCCAAACTATGGTTCAGATAAAAAACCCTAACCCCTTCAATTGCATAACCATCAAAAGTGTCCACACCAACAATATTCCTAGGGTTTTATTCTAGGGAAATAGAACCACCATTTATCCCCATGTTACTCAAAGCTACTAAAATATCAGAGGATGAAGTATTTTGAGTGGCCGAAATAGGAGGATTTTCAAAACCCCGAGTCTTTGAACCAAACTCCGTGTGATGTAAGGGTTTTAGATATTTCCTCAAAAGACAAAAACTTTGAAAGAATAGGTAAGGAATTACATAATTTACCAAAAAAATCAGTTGCATCATAGCCATCCAATGGGACCGAAAACTTGCTACTAGAGAGCATCTCATTAACTTCTTCAGTTGTATTAGGGGGTGATTCCTCTTCAATTTGATACTCATTTCGCCAATTTGGGAAAGAGGCTTTTACATGCCCTGTCTATCTACAAAAATGATGTTGAAATACCAATCTCCAATAATCAATCCTCTGTACAAAAAAAAACCCATCCCAAACTACTTATAATTCTTCAGAAAGTCCATCAGTAACATCTAATTCCACAAGCATTCATGGAATTTTCCTATTTGAAGCTAGTAGTTGATCTTCCTCAATGAGGATAAACTTACCAATTGAATTTTCTACATCCATAAAGCAGGTTAAATTCCAAAAATGGAGCGGGAACCCTAGTAGAATCACCCAAAGATGTCAATTTGAAGCTTTTCCATCCAAGGGTTAAAACCAGAATGCCGCCTCATAAGCACCAATGAACCATTCTCTATTACCCAAAACCTCTCTTCAATTTTCATCCTTTCCTCCTCGAAGATAAAGTGAAAGCATATCCAACCGTTCATCAACAATAAAACCCTAGGAACCGCCTTAATAATTGGCTTTTATTTTAGGCAAATCCACTCCACAATCTCCATTCTAGTAAGCTTAACAAACCCGAATTTCCCCATTAGGGCTCTATTAGATAATGAGAGAACCATATCCAATGTGATGTCTTTGCCCAAAATGCAAAGTGATCTTCCCTTTTTATCCTTTTCACTTTCGATATGCCTCCGAGCTCTATGTTGTTCTACTGAAACCCGATTCTTATGTACCTCATCAGAATGAAACCCTTCTCCACGAATAAAACCATCCTGAGAAACAGAATCTCCAACAACCTCCTGTAATATCCCCAACCCTTAAGATAAGGCCAAAGGTGATAAAATTAAAACTAACTTAAGTTTAAGCACAACAGATATAGATAAATTACTATTAAGTTGACTAACCATTCACCCAAATAATTAAAACTTTCAACTCTAGAGATTGAATTATAACTAAAGTTGTGACACTTAATTATTTAACTACGCCACTTAATTAAATAATTAATTACAACACTCAATTAATAATTTCCAAAAAGCAAGCTAAGGATTGTAAATTGAAACAAGAACATGAATAATACACTATAAACATCATATTCGGTGTGAATAACTAATTTATGTACGTTTGGGTTGTTTGATAACATAGTTTATAAATAATCAAATATTGATGTGATTGATTATTTGAAAATTAATTTATTTTTTGGTGTTGTTATGTGTGTAATTTTAGTGCGGATAAAAATTAAGGAAAACCACATATTATGGAACATCCATAGGTTGTGATCTACAGCCACACCGAAACCATAGGAAACAAAGAACACCAACTGCAACTACAACCCTCAAAATTAGCTCTCGTTAACTGTCCCCTAAAGTCATCTCTCACTAATAAAAATCAGATCGTATGGATGCCACCCCCCATCCATTGATTACTTTTACATCTAGAATACATCACTCATCCCTAGATATGCAACTAAGAACAAATATGTAAACAAAATACTTACAATCAAATGACAGGTGCGCCCATCTTGGGACCAGAAAACTGTCAGACCAAAACAAACATATCTTGGTCATCCATAAATATTTTCCAATGAAACAAAAGGTGTTATTCACTGGAAACACTATTCCGTACATAATGGAACAGGTCTCACAACATATAAATGAGTAGAGGTGGGAGAATCATATCATATGGTTGCGCCCCTCTCAATACAATAAAGCCAAAATTACAATTTTTGGTTAAGAAGAAGAAGAATAGAAAGAAGGTAACGAGCATAGAAACTCAATTCCATATTATATGAGATTCATCCTTCCTACATGAACATATTAACATTCAATACATGAACAACCAATCAATCAATCGACCACCATTGCAAATATACCAAATAAAATAATGTAATGAAAACATAACATAAGAGAAATACTTATCTCAAAATATGGGAATTTGGTTGCAGCATGACAACTTTCCTTCCGGCTGTAGAAATTGTCAAGCCTTCCTTGCTTGAACAAGTCACCGTCGATATGAGACCATGGATCCAACAGTAGAGGCTCACTACTCTCGAAACTACCTCTTCCGACAGCCACAATGCTTCCCACTACTACTTTTTTGTCTGTTTCCACTACCTATGGGATGTGACCTAGCTCGCCATTGTCATTTCCTGGATTCCTATGTGAGAACTTAGACTAGTAGAGTGATACAATGGAAGCAAAGGGAAACAACTAGACTCACTCTAAATCTCAACACTCTCTCAATACTATCAATATTCCCAACACGGTTGGATATCATAAATCACATGGTCCAAAGCTCAATATTAACTTCAATAAGGAGAGGGGGCATATGAATTTATAGCACAAGGACACCAACTCTAACCCAAAGGGATTGACTCAAATTAGAGAGAGGTAAGTTTTAAGCTTCATCATGGAGACTTAACTTGAATTAGTGGAGTGGTGGCTTAGTGAAAAGATTCCCTTTCTCGAATTAGCACCATGAGGAGGAGTTACCAAAAACCAAGGAGTGGAGCCATGACGAGCACAAGGAGGCACACTAATGCATAAGGGAGGTTACAAAACATGAAGGAGGGTGAAATAGGTGCACTAGTACAAAATGAGAAATTAATGACTAAAAAATGACTAAAATTCGGCTATAAATGACTATTTTTGAGTCGACGACTAGTAGTAACTAATTTCCACTATCTTATAGCTTGACCAACTTAGTCGTATTTCACTTAGTCATTAGTAGCTTGACTTATTAGTCATTGATTTAGTCAATGATTTAGTCATTGATAGTCAATGATTTAGTCATTGATTTAGTCACAGATTTAGTCACGGATTTAGTCACTGATTTAGTCACTGATCTAGTCACTAATTGCAACATATAATGATTAAATATATGACTAAATAAACTACTAGATGATAACATATTAATGACTAAGCTAAATACGACTAAACGTTAGTCGCGCTATAAGATACGAGAAATTAGCTACTAATAGTCATATATAAGTGAATTTAGTCGTTTTTGTAGTCACAAATTTATGATAGGGCACGAAGGAATTGAACCACCAACCTCCTGCCTATAATTAGGTAGGTGCTCTACCATTGAGCTAGCACCATTTAAGAAGTTGTTATTACTTGATAATGATGATGTTTAAACAAATTTTGCATCATTCAAGCATATAAAATAATGATTATCAAGTTACTATAGATCCATAATGGCTTACCCTGTACTAGTCCTTCAAGTCTTTCTTGCACTTAATAAATGCATTTGAAAGACTTGAAGGACTATTACAAGGTATGCCATTATGTATCTATAGTAACTTGATAATCATTATTTTGTATGCTTGAATAATGCAAAATGCAAAAATCCCATAAATTTATAGGAATGACAAGCATGCGTCCAATGTTAAACTATCTATCGAGTCATCTAGAGTCATGCCAATATATTTGAATTTGACTAGAAATTCATAAGTAACTAATTGAAGATAGTGGTGGATGCTGTCATGGAAAGGAGAATTTCAGTTTATATAGAAGGAAAGGATGAGAAAATGGAGCAACTCATCAACCAAAATGTATATAGAATAGAAAAAATAAATATACAACTAATTCCATTTCACATTAAGAAGAATGTGCATCAACTCTAAGTACTCTTAGCCACTAAATAAATGGAAATGAAATGAGATGAAATATTAGCAACAATACCTTCGAGTTTGATTGCTAACAATAAGTATGAATGCTTATGTGATCATTTTATTCAAAGGTGACTTAAACAACCACTAACCTGCAATCAAGGCAAGAAACCATGTTCACCTTGATATATCAATAAAATAAAATAAAAGTTAAAGAAAATCAAATAAGCACGGTATAAACTGAAAATCATAATAGAAAATCATAAGCACGTTATAAACTGTTTTGAGGGGTAGCTCCAGCCTATATCCCCAAACTACTGACAGACAGAAAAAAAACATAAAACAATTTATCTTGTAGTCAAATCTCACTAGCACGGTTGGTTTCGATGGGACTCGTTCTGCATGATGACCCGAGTTTGAACCCTGCAAGGTAGCTGGGAGGAGACACTTAAAATCCAACCATGATAAGGGTTAATGTGACCTAGACCAAGGAAGGTTCCTGGGTGATTTTAACGGCTTAGGTGCCTCTGGATCACAATTTCTTAGACCACTGACTAGTCCCACAAGTCACAGACAAACTAGCAAATAAAAAAATTAATTTATATTGTAAGTTGATTACATTTTCAAGGTATTATTACAAAATGGATAAATGCTTCGATTTTGCTTGAATGCACACTTTACTCTTCCATGGAATGCTATTTTTGTTGCTTAGAGATGGAAACTTTAACTTTCATCTTCTCTGCCTTTGTCGGCAACGTAAGCTCGGGATCTTCTTGCATGGCAAGAGGAGCTTTGACCAAATGAATGCCCTGCTCCAATTCTCTAGCATCCTCTTTAATTTGTTTAGCTTTATTTCCCTTCATCTTGTAAGCAATCAAAATAAAATAAACACATATTTCAAAAAGAGTTGAATGAAATAATAAAAGCATGCCCAACATTATAGTTGACACATTTTATACGAAAATCGGTGTGAAACATTCAATCATGTTTGTAAGTTTATCTCTTGCCAACCTGCCTTAGATATAGCCACAACTACACTGATACTAAGAATTAACAGATTTAAGGGCACTCTACAAGTGCACCACAAGCAAAGTAATAAAGACAGGAAAAAAAATCACCACAGCGAAGGTAAGATTTGAGAACAGACAAATGTTGTATGCTGGTTCTATTGTATTTCGACACACAGGTTCTATAAGCAATAACAATTAGAAGATAACCAATTAGCTAATTTTCAATTATTATCCCTCGACTCTTTTACAAGGAAAGTTGAAGAGAATGAGACAAACCTGTTCTCCCATAGTTTAGCCTCCATGCTAACACGAACTTCCTCAATCTTATTGATGGCCTTCAAAGTATTTTAAACAACATTTCTATCATATCTCTCAGGCATGTTTCTTCTTCTCTCAAACTCGAACATTCTGTCATGATTGTTTCAAAGCAATGGTATCAACTGAAAATTTTGCATGTCTAATAATGTCATCAAATTAACTCCATCCACATCCAAACATGGCCTTAAGCATTTGGCATGGCACAAAAAATGAAATGGTTTTCCTTGCATTCTTCAAAATTGTTAACAAAAATTACTATTGTTGCAAAAATCGACTAATCTCGAAGTTTGTTCTAGCAACTATCTAAGTGCAAAGAGATAGACCCAAATAAGTAATCATCTATATTGCAAGTTTGGATGAAAATTGTGTCACAATGTGGGAAAACATGGGCAAACATGCCAACATGTATCATGGGCACACAAAAGATACCTTAGTAAGTTATTTTCCATGTATCTTTCTGTATGATTTAGTCCACTTCACCTTTTGAGGGTTATGTTTCATTCTGAAATTCTTATGACATTTAATGGAACGACAAAACCGAAATACCTGAAAATGAGAAAAAAAAGTTAGGAGATAGCATTATCATTTTAGTAGGCTAGGAAGAAACTGAAAAAATTGCAAGATATGGCCTTTTGGACAACTAAGGTTAGCAGAAAAAGAAACAGTTAAATGATTAGTATTAAATAATCTCAAATTACGTTAACTAAACAGTTTCCTTTTTGTAACATGAATAAGGTTTACTTGCGTATTGTTTTATTTTAGTTTACTGATGAGTCTGCTTTATGACAAGTAGGTGGAATCTAACTTTGAATCCTGGGCTTACTTAGCATTTATGCTAACGCAGAAAGATTACTGGTTCTTACAGGTTTATAGGTATGATCGAACAAGTAAACTTTTTAATTTCATAAAGTATCAAGAAGTGTTTCTATTTGCAAATAAAATGCTTAGTAGATAAGCTAATAAATTTCCAAGCCACTTCCATGAGGTAAAGTAGTTTGCTTTCTTCAGTCTTTTTTTTTTAAACGAAGTTCGAATAAAAGGTTTCCTTTCTTTATCGAACGTAGTGACAATAAAGATACTTACTGTGGCTCTCAACTTGAAATCTTAGTTGCATAGTAACTTCTACTTTGATATGCATATCTTGCAATGTTATACTTAGTGTACTGTTGGTTATTATACATTATCATACTATTTACTTGCGTAACAAGTTGATCGATAATTACCTTATGTAGGGAAACTTACAGCCTGCAAAAAACTTCTTGATATTACAAGTTTGATTAGTGTAAAAACAATTGTGTCTTTTCATATGAAACATTGTTTGCCTTTACTTCTTTTAATCTAAGTCATTCTAGGTGGTTCTACTGATTATGGACTTGAGTAGGATTATTCCATTGCAACTCTTATTACTTCTATAATGTTTTTCTTATATTAAGTTACTGTCTATCACAACGTTTAAGGTATATATTTTCTATACTGATCAACCTTCTATCCTTTGCTAAGCACCAGTTATCTTTTATAACCATAAAATCTTCCTACCAATAAATAATCATGGAAAATTACTTAACAAAAGCCAAGTTGAGAAACAACTAGAGACTATTAAAGTCTAATCCTAATTGAACTATGTACTTGAATTCAATGTATATTCTTTTACTATCTAGTCAACTCTTTAGTTTATTACCATTCGAATTCATTGGTTTTAAGGGTTATGAACATGCATAAATTGTTATGTTTATAAACATACCAATCTATAGTTAGTCGAAGGTTCTAAACAAGTCTAAAACAAAGTTGAACTTGTAAAGAAGCCATGATTCTGCTCTTTACTATGCTATCCATCTTTATAATCACCACTTGAGTTATTGTTAAAAAAAGGATTATAAATCATGCATTCTTAACATTGATACTAGCATACTATAGTCTAAAAGATTCTATACAAGATTGTTTTCGGGTAAATCAATTTGATTAAGAGATTACACCTTCACTAAATCAACATTAACATAATTTGGTTTACAAACACTCATATCGTACTGTCAACATTACGATATAATTTGATGAATTACAACCACTCCAAGCTTATTGATTAAGAGTGATAAGTTTGTCTTATATACCAAGCATATTCAACATTGCTTTACAAGCATAACCAACTATAATAGTTTCGAAGAGTTTTTAAGCCAAGATTTCGGGGTTGTATAATGACTATATGATTACTAACCTTCATGAGGTCAACGTCCCGAAAATCATTGATTTGCCCAACACCAAATAACGTTAATCAATGTTATCATATATATATATGTTATGTTAACGTTGGGATGAGTATATAATATATTTCATGCATTGTTTGTTAAAAATCATTGTGAAAATAATTGAAATTATTTGGTCGCAGATGAACTATTGAAATCGACCCACTGCATGGTTTGTATTATTGAGGCCATGTGGTTTTCTCTTAGCCATGTATTGGTCGTATATAAAACCAAAGCAACCCTAACCCTTTGCTATTCTTTCTCCGCAGTTTGCGTTGGCCCTTTGGGCTGCTCTGCAAGCTCTCATGGTGGCCGTGAGTGATACTCTGGTTTTAGTTGTCCCAATGCCTCGGTTTAGCATGCTGTGGTTCTTTTGACCTCGGTCCTGTTGCCAAACTTCCCACCGTGGGTTTTTACTTTGCCAGGGTCTGTTGTTCTCTTTTACATTTGGCTTACGACCTGCCTGTAACTCCCTTTTGCCCTTCTTTCGTGGCCTGTCACTTTTATGCAAAGCTGAGGCTTCGCTGCTGTTAGTGTTCTCTTGGCCATCGTCGTAGGGTTTGGAGCTTCGTGTTCACGCCTTGCTGTTGGTGACAGTCCCATTACTAAACTGTTTATTTTCTTTATCAGGTATATATTTAGTTCTGTATTTCGAAAATCATTACCCATCTTAAATTTGTGATTATAGTAGGTTTTTAGTAGAAAAGAGTTTCAAAACTAACACACCATGTTATGCACTTGCAGGAACCAGTGACCACTCTTTGTGAAAAGTGCAAAAGAAGTCGTTAACTGTCTTCGTGGCTCTTGGATCCCAAACTAGTAAGCACTGGTTTTCAATGAACAGGTTCTTCCCTTACTTGTAACAGGGTATTCGATTGGGGAAACTTCTGAGCTTGGAAAATTGTCCAGCTTCGCCATTAGCTGCAAAATTTCTTTTATAAGTTAATGTTGGTTTTATTATGTGTACAAACCCTCGCTTCGTCAATGGGTAGTCCTGGCTATAAGCTGGGTGTTGTATTTGGTTCAAAAGTTCAGCCTTATGGCTTGTTAATGTAAATCAATAGTTTTGTTAAGACAGTTCTGTCTTCGAGCTCGAACTCGGGTTACAGTATTACTATTTGACACTCTTTGTAATTTAGGGTTTTAACCCTATTCGGCTGTGAATGAAGTTACTTACTGTTTAATATACTTTGTAATAGATTACTATTAATGTTTAAAGACTGTCACTCAATCATATTATAAGTTGTTTTACTTGCTGGCTCAGAAATTATGAGCTAGGGTTTCCTGGATAATTCTTTTTAATTTATTTAAGTAGATTCTGTTACTTGTAAAACAAATATTGTTTTAAGTTAATATTATTATCTGTGAACAATGAGATTTCTTAAATTTGTTTCTATTTATATATATTTGTTATGAAGATTGTAACCAGTCTATAACAGTTCAATTTGTCTATTGATAATTGCTCCAAATAATAGAATTATAGCTTAATGTTTTTATTTAAAACAATGAATTTAATATAGGGTATCGACCCTGTAGTTTCCTTTTTACAAGTATAAACCTGTTAATAAATACAGAACAGTTCTTACATAGATATGTATTTTATTTATGATTTAGTTATTATCATATTTTTATTGTTTAATTTACTTAAGCTGACTGGTCGAAAATACTCAGAATTCAGCATCTGTAACTTAGTTTAATTTGCTCTTTATAATATAAATACTTTAGTAATACACTACTTGCTTATTAGAATTTGTTAGACTTAGTTTAGTTAATATTATCAGTAAATAAGCTATATGAATAGTAGTTATATTTTTAATAAACTGAATGTAAACACAATAGTTTAACTGTGTTTCTTTTACTGCATAAGCAACTAGTTATTAAATAAACATAAAGAAAATAAATATACAACATAACACAGTTTATCCTTTTGCATATTTTGATTTGAATAAAAGAAAGAATAATGTACTGTGTATAAACATAACATCTTATCTACTAGGGTATTTTATTAACCTAATAATTCTTCTACCTGTAATGGAATACTGTTATTTTATTATCAGTATATTTATATAAACAAAGAACATAGATAACCAGGTTATTGGTCTTTTGATAATAACCTACATACTGCAATAAATTACTTTGCTATTATGAAATGCATATTACATCTATTCATTTCAGTTTCTTATTATTTCCTTCATCTACTTTAAATACTCTGTCTGTGCTGGAGTACGATCTGGTCCTTCCAGACACGGAAAAACACAGATTAGAATTATTTTCCATCTATTTCATATTCATTCTTTCAAAAAACTAAAAGATTACTAACTCTAACAGTTTATAAATAAACATTTAACATTCATTAATCAGTCAGATTCACACTTAACTATCTAACACAGTAACACAATAGAATGTAGAACCTGATTAGGATGGACAACAACAGCGTTAGGAGGCCGTTCCTCCCTACCAAACTCCTGGAGAGCGCTCAAACAACACTTCCTCAGGACCCTCAAGCCTGTTCCTGCTCTTCTTGGATGAGAAATGGTGGAGCATGCAAACAATAGACTAGTCCAATGACTCAGAAAACACTCTACACTCAGCAGTTAGATCCTTCAGCTGAAAAGCTACACTAGATCACTTAGCAGTTAACCCCTCAAACTTTTTCCACAAATTCCCTTGCCATTGAATTTCTATGAAGTACATTCTCCTGAATGATCACTTCTCTAAAATGAGTAGCCTCAGCTCTTCAATGGGAATTTTTATAAAGATTGCCTAGGTCTTTTGGGTCAGTTGTCATTAATTGAGCCACCTGCTTTGATCCCACTTTCTTGGGGGATCATGACCCCAAATGTAGGGAGGTTTCCACCTGCAACAGTTGGAAGTGGTTTGAGGATGCTGCCACATGTCTGTTTTCTCTCCACCCAGTCTCCTCCACCAATTTGACCAATAAACACTCTTTTAATAGCTCTCCTAAGCTGTTGTCTCCACCTTTATTTATTTATAATTAAAATATTCAGAATTACATTAAATATCCTTGACTCTATTGAGTCATCAATTACAACTTAGCATAAAATTTACCATATTGTATTTAAATAAAATCAAATAAGATAATATTTTTTTTGCAAAATTGGGGTATGTGACATACACACCCCCTTAGAACATAAGATCGTCCTCGATGTTATTTATTCTTCATCCTCAGAATTCCCCTGGAACAGAATTGGATATGCATCTTGCATATTACTTTTCAATTTCTAGGTGGCTTCCTCTGGACTAAGGTGCTTCCATTGCACCTTCACCTGTCCAATGGTGCGGTTCTGAAGTGTGATCTCCCTCCGCCCGAGGATACAGTCCGGTTCCACCAGAAAATCTCCTTCTGGTTTCACCTGTACATCATTTCATTTAACAACATGAGTAGCATCATGAACATATTTCTTTAATACAGAAATGTGAAAAAACATAATGTACTCTTAAATTTGGTGGTAATGCTAATTGATAAGCTACTTGTCCAATCTTGGACAGAATTTCAAATGGACCACAGTAACGAGGTGCTAGTTTTGCACAACTCCCCAATCTCAGAGAGCACTTTTTGGGCCTCACCTTGATGAACACATGTTCACCTACCTGAAACTCCTTTTGAGTTCTTTTAAGGTCTGCTTGACTTTTCTGTCGATCATGTGCAACTTTCAAATTACCTTGTACCTACTTTACAATTTCTTCCATTTCATTTAACAGTTCAGGACCTAATACGAATCTATCCACCGGATTACTCCAAGAGATTGGAGTATTACATTTCCTTCGATACAGAATCTCGAAAGGACTAAATCTAGCTGATGCCTGATAATTATTATTATAAGCAAATTCTACCAGATGGAAATAATCCTCCCATTTACCTGGCTGGTCCTTCATGTACATTCTTAATAAATCTTCCAGTACTTGGTTTACTCTTTCATTTTTCCCATCTGTTTGAGGATGGAATGGAGTACTAAAATTTAATGTAGTGTTTAATCCTTTAAATAGAGATTTCCAAAAGTTACCTTTAAATTTAGGATCTCTATCTAAGATTATGACTTTCGGTATTCCATGCAATCAAAAATTATGTTTTAAAAAGATATCAGCTATGTTTGCAGCTTTATATGTAGTTTTAACACGTATAAAGTGAGCTGCTTTACTCAACTTATCGACCACTACCATGATAGAATCATTCAGATTCTGATTTCTAGGCAGTCCAGTAACTAAATCTAGACTAATTATCTCCCATTTTTAGCTAGGAATGGGTAATGGCTGAAGTAATCCAGCTGGGTGTTGATATTCAGTTTTCACCTGCTGACACTCAAAACACCTAGCAATATATTTTGCTACTTCAGTTTTCATATTTGGCCAAAAATATTCTTTTCTTAACATAGTTATAGTCTTTTGATAGCCTGGATGACCTGAGTATGGAGTTTTATGAATTTCATCCAAAATTAACAGCTTAACTTTAAGTACATTCAAGGTACATACATTCTATCTTTATACAGTAAAAATTCTTTTGCATTCAAACTGTACCATTTACTTAAACTTTCTGTTGGATTTTCTTTAGTTTTAGCTTGTAAATTTTGGTAAATTTCATCTTGTTCTATTCCTGCTTTAAGCTGTTCATCCAAATCTGTAGTATAAGTGCTGATAACTGCTGCAAAATTCAGCCTTGCATTCCTACTTAATGCATCAGCAACTTTATTTTCTTTACCTTTAATGTGTTGAATTTTGAAATCATACTCACTTAGAAAAGCTAGCCACCTAGCTTGTCTGGCATTTAGATTAGGCTAATCTAACATATACTTTAATCCTTTAATATCAGTCATTAAAATAAATTTTCTGCCAATTAGGTGATGTCGCCACATCTTTAGAGCATGTATAACAACTACTAATTCTAGATCATAAGTTGCATAATTCTTTTCATGAATTTTTAATTTTCTTGACTCATAGGCAATAACATACCCTTCTTGAGTCAGAACACCGCCTAGGCCATCATTGCAGGTGTCAGTGCAGACTACAAATTCTTTATTTGGATAAGCTATTCTTAAAATAGGTGCGCTGGTTAATAAAGTTTTTAACTTTTTAAAGCTTTCCTCACATTTCTGGTTCCAATCAAACATCTTTCCTTTCTTCTGCAAGGAAGTTATCATATTCGTGATCCTCGAAAAACCTTCAATGAACCTCCGGTAGTAACCGATGATTCCCATGAAAGATCGAACATCAGTTACATCGTTAGGAACCGACCAATCTTCGATTGCCTTTATCTTTTCAGGATCTACTGAAATCCCTTCCTTGGTCACCACATGACCTAAGTACTGAATCTTATCCTTGAAGAAATCACATTTACTAAAATTTGCAAAGAGTTGATGATCTCGTAACTCTTGCAAAACAATTTTTAAATGTTCTTTATGTTCTTCTTCAGTTTTTGAATAGATTAATATATCATCGATGAACATGACTACAAACTTATCTAAATACTTATGCATAACTTTGTTCATTAAACACATAAAAATAGCTGGGGCATTAGTAAGCCCGAATGGCATGACGACAAACTCGTAATGACCATATCGAGTTCTAAAAACTGTCTTAAAGATGTCTTCATCTTTAATCCTAACTTGATGATATCCAGACCTTAAATCTATTTTCGAGAACACTGTGGCTCCATGTAGTTGATGAAACGGATCATCTATATGGGGAAACGGGTATCTATTTTTAATGGTCATCTTATTCAACTGACAGTAATCTATGCAAAGTCGCATGGTCCCCTCCTTTTTCTTAATGAAGATGACAGGTGCCCCCCAGGGAGACACACTAGGTCGAATATACTTTTTATCAATTATTTCTTTTAATTGAGACTTTAATTCATTAAGTTCAAGTATGTTCATTCGATAATGGGGCTTTGAGCTAGGTACTGCACCAGGTACCAGCTCAATGGTGAAATCCAATTCCCTTTTTGGATGTAGTCCCGGAATTTCTTCAGGGAATACATCAACATATTCTCTTAAGATTGGTATGTTGTCCAATTTTAATTTATCTGTCTTATTTAGATTCTCCTCATCAGTTATTGCTACTGCATAAGCTTTACAACCCTTCCTAACAGCTCTCTTAAGCTGTAGAGCAGAAATCTGCCTTATGGTGGTTTTTCTAGGAATTCCTTTTACACTTACTAGTTTTCCATCACTGTTTAAACACATAAAGGTTTTATTATAACAATTTAAAATTACCCTATGTTGTTCTAACCAATCCATGTCGATCAGTAAATCATAAGAACCAAGAGGTAATACATTAAGCTTCACAACAATTTCAAAATGATCCATAACTACTGCACATTCCTTTACAAAACAAGTTACCTTTCTTTTAGCACCAGTGGCTAACTGAACTAACCAAGAATTTTCAAATTTTTCAACAGGTAACTTACATTTTTCTACCATTTTAGGTGCAATATAACTGAGACTAGCTCCAGGATCAATTAAAATAGTTACAGGGGTTTGATTTATCATACCTTCTACTTCCACCATGGAAGTTTGATATTCTGCTTGTCGATTCTCCAAGGCTGCATTGATTCTGGGAATCGTCCTTGTTAATTCTCCAACAGTCATCTCCTCCTATATAGTATGAATATTACTGACAATCTTTTTTCGATTAGGACAGACTGATTCATAGTGTGGGCCATTACACTCCCAACACTTTATAGGTTCTTTGCGCTCAAATTTCTTGATATAATTACCATGGTTATTAGCAAATTCTTTACCCTTAGAATTATTCTGGTTGTTTGGAGAATTATTCTTACTTCCTTGGAAATTCTTATTAGGATAATTTATGGCCTTATTGTTCTTAGAATTTCTGTTGAGCACAAATTCTTTCTTCTTTTGATCATACCGGTTATTATTTTTCTTGGCCTTCCAGTTGGCCATGTTTTCCTTCTTCCAATTCTGTTCATAACAGAAGTTGGCTTTCCTCATAGCTTCTTCCAAAGTCTTTGGATTGTCATATTCAATCCCGTCCTTAATATGATAAGGTAGACAACTGAGGAATCACTGTACCTTTGGTTTTTCATCTACAAGATATGGTACATACCTAAGTAGACTTAAAAACTTGTTGTTTAGATCTTTCATTGTCATTGATCCTAATTTAAGCTCATAAAATTCTTTTTCTCTATCTTCATAGTATTGCTTAGACATAAATTTATTTTTGAAGTACCTCTTGAAGGTACTCTAGTTTACATTCTTCTCTTTAATTCCTTTAACTCTCTTCAAGTCCTGCCACCAAATGTCAACCTTTCCTGAGAGATTATAGATGGCCATTTTAGCCTTTAACTGGTTATAATAGTTATATATTTGGAAGTACTTCTTCATCCCAGATAACTAGAATTCCGCTTCCTCCCCCTTCTCAGTCTCTCCATTGAATGTTGGTGGTTTTATCTTTTTGAATTCCCCATAAATTTCCTCATAAGGTTTGTATTTCCTCTTTTTAGTGTAATGGTTGTCATCACTACTATCAGTAGTAGAATGCAAATTACGTTGTTCACCAAACACCTCTGAAGATGAATTGCTTTCATTTTTAGTATGTTTCATCTTTTTAAATTTATGTTGATGACTCGTATCTCCTGATTCATTTCTTCTACCCATACCCTCAGTTTGAAACCTTTCTGTTAGGATCTGATTCAGCTCCTCCTAAGCCCTCACAATCCTTTCATTTTCTCGTTTTACAGATTCCATTTCAGATTTTAGGTCTTTTACTGTTTGTAACAGTTCTGAGGAATTGGTAGTTAAATCTTCTGGTATAGGATCTCTTGGTAAGCTTTCTGGTTTAGTAAATGGAGATTCCTCCTCTGCATATTCTTCTAGCCTTTCCATACATGTTTGTTAAACTTCAGAAACAATTTCTCTATTGAATAACATTTAAAAGAAAATACATCAGCATAATAATTCAATTCACTGTTTCATAAAAGCTAGTTGGGCTTCATCAAGGCCTAGTGTTTGAACCTTGTGCTCTGATACCACATGTCAAAACCCCAAATTTTCACAAAAAATTAAAATTTTGAGATAACATAAAATGTTGAAACTGCGGTTTATTAACAGCTAAGGTTAGCAGAAAAAGAAACAGTTAAATGATTAGTATTACATAATGTCAAATTACGTTAACTAAACAGTTTCATTTTTGTAACATGAATAAGGTTTACTTGTGTATTGTTTTATTGTAGTTTACTGATGAGTTTGCTTTATGACAAGTAGGTGGAATCTAACTTTGAATCCTGGGCTTACTTAGCATTTATGCTAACGCAGAAAGATTACTAGTTCTTACAGGTTTACAGGTATGATCGAACAAGTAAACGTTTTAATTTCATAAAGTATCAAGAAGTGTTTCTATTTGCAAATCAAATGCTTAGTAGATAAGCTGATAAATTTCCAAGCCACTTTCGTGAGGTAAAGTAGTTTGCTTTATTTAGTCTTTTTTTTAAACGAAGTTCAAATAAAAGGCTTCCTTTCTTTATCGAACGTAGTGTCAGTAAAGATACTTACTGTGGCTCTCAACTTGAAATCTTAGTTGCATAGTAACTTCTACTTTGATATGCATATCTTGCAATGTTATACTTATTGTACTGTTGGTTATTATACATTATCATACTATTTACTTGCGTAACAAGCTGATCAATAATTATCTTCTGTAGGGAAACTTATAGCCTCTAAAAACTTTTTGATATTACAAGTTTGATTAGTGTAAAAACAATTGCATCTTTTCATATGAAACATTGTTTGCCTTTACTTATTTTAATCTAAGTCGTTCCAGGTGGTTCTACTGATTATGGACTTGAGTAGGATTATTCCATCACAACTCTTATTACTTCTATAATGTTTTTCTTATATTAAGTTACTGTCTATCACAACTTTTAAGGTAGATGTTTTCTATACTGATCAACCTTCTATCCTTTGCTAAGCACCAGTTACTGAGCAACCTTCTATCCTTTGCTAAGCACCAGTTATCTTTTATAATCATAAAATCTTCCTACCAATAAATAATCATGGAAAATTACTTAACAAAAGCCAAGTTGAGAAACAACTAAAGACTATTAAAGTCTAATCCTAATTGAACTATGTACTTGAATTCAATGTATATTCTTTTACTATACTAGTCAACTCTTTAGTTTATTACCATTCGAATTCATTGGTTTTAAGGGTTATAAACATGCATAAATTGTTATGTTTATAAACATACCAATCTATAGTTAGTCGAAGGTTCTGAACGAGTCTAAAACAAAGTTGAACTTGTAAAGAAGCCATGATTCTGCTCTTTACTATGCTATCCATCTTTATAATCACCACTTGAGTTATTGGTTAAAAAAAAGGATTATAAATTGTGCATTCTTAACATTGATACTAGCATACTATAGTCTAAAAGATTCTATACAAGATTGTTTTCGGGATAAATCAATTTGATTAAGAGATTACACCTTCACTAAATCAACGTTAACATAATGTGGTTTACAAACACTCATATCGTACTATCGACATTACGATATAATTTGATGAATTACAACCACTCCAAGCTTATTGATTAAGAGTGATAAGTTTGTCTTATATACCAAGCATAGTCAACATTGCTTTACAAGCATAACCAACTATAATAGTTTCGAAGAGTTTTTAAGCCAAGATTTCGGGGTTGTATAATGACTATATGATTACTAACCTTCATGAGGTCAACGTCCCGAAAATCATTGATTTGCCCAACACCAAATAACGTTAATCAATGTTATCATATATATATGTGTGTGTGTGTGTGTGTTATGTTAACGTTGGGATGAGTATATAATATATTTCATGCATTGTTTGTTGAAAATCATTGTGAAAATAATTGAAATTATTTGGTTGTAGATGAACTATTGAAATCGACCCACTTCATGGTTTGTATTATTGAGGCCACGTGGTTTTCTCCTAGCCATGTATTGGTCGTATATAAAACCAAAGCAACCCTAACCCTTTTCTATTCTTCCTCCACAGTTTGCGTTGGCCCTTTTGGCTACTCTGCAAGCTCTCATGGTGGCCATGAGTGATACTCTGGTTTCAGTTGTCCCAACACTTGGGTTTATCATGTTGTGGTTGTTTTGAGCTTGGTCCTATTGCCAAACTTCCCACCGTGGGTTTTTACTCTGCCAGGGTCTGTTGTTCTCTTTTACATTTAGCTTACGACTGGCCTGTCACTTTTATGCGAAGTTGAGGCTTCGCTGCTATTAGTTTGCTCTTTGCCATCGGCGTAGGGTTTGGAGCTTCGTGTTCACGCTTCGCTGTTGGTGACAGTCCCATTACTAAACTATTTATTTTCTTTATCAGGTATATATTTAGTTCTATATTTCGAAAAGCATTACCCATCTTAAATTTGTGATTAGTATGTTTTTAGTAGAAAAGAGTTTCAAAACTAACACACCGTGTTATGCACTTGCAAGAACCAGTGACCACTCTTTGCGAAAAGTGCAGAAGAAGCTGTTAACTGTCTTTGTGGCTCTTGGCTCCCAAACTGGTAAGCCCTGGTTTTCAATGAACAGGTTCTTCCCTTACTTGTAACAGGGTATTCGATTGGGGAAACTTCTGAGCTTGGAAACTTGTCCAGCTTCGCCATTAGCTGCGAAATTTCTTTTATAAGTTAATGTTGGTTTTATTATGTGTACAAACCCTCGCTTCGTCGATGGGTAGTCCTGGCTGTAAGCTGGGTGCTGTATTTGGTGCAAAAGTTCAGCCTTATGGCTTGTTAATGTAAATCAATAGTTTTGTTAAGACAATTTTGTCTTCGAGCTCGAACTTGGTTTACAGTATTACTATTTGAAACTGTGTAATTTAGGGTTTCAACCCTATTCGACTGTGAATGAAGTTACTTACTATATCTTAATGTTTTTATTTAAAACAATGAATTTAATATAGGGTATCGACCCTGTACTTTCCTTTTTATAGGTATAAACCTGTTAATAAATACAGAACAGTTCTTACATAGATATGTATT
Source organism: Pseudotsuga menziesii (assembly GCA_001517045.1). NCBI lineage: Eukaryota > Viridiplantae > Streptophyta > Pinopsida > Pinales > Pinaceae > Pseudotsuga > Pseudotsuga menziesii. Next base: position 178,431 of record LPNX010833978.1, read on the forward strand.
TTATTTATGATTTAGTTATTATCATATTTTTATTGTTTAATTTACTTAAGTTGACTAGTCGAAAATACTCAGAATCCAGCTTCTGTAACTTAGTTTAATTTGCTCTTTATAATATAAATACTTTAGTAATACACTACTTGCTTATTAGAATTTGTTAGACTTAGTTTAGTTAATATTATCAGTAAATAAGCTATATGAATAGTAGTTATATTTTTAATTATCTAAATGTAAACAAAATAGTTTAACTGTGTTTCTTTTACTGCATAAGCAACTGGTTATTAAATAAACATAAAGAAAATAAATATACAACATAACACAGTTTATCCTTTTGCATATTTTGATTTGAATAAAAGAAAGAATAATGTATTGTGTATAAACATAACATCTTATCTACTAGGGTATTTTATTAACCTAATAATTCTTCTACCTGTAATGGAATACTGCTATTTCATTATCAATATATTTATGTAAACAAAGAACATAGATAACTAGGTTATTGGTATTTTGATAATAACCTACATACTGCAATAAATTACTTTGCTATTATGAAATGCATATTACATTTATTCCTTTCAGTTTCTTATTATTTCCTTAATCTACTTTAAATACTCTGTCTGTGCTAGAGTACGGTCTGGTCCTTCCAAACGTGGAAAAACACAGATTAGAATTATTTTTCATTTATTTCATATTCATTCTTTCAATAAACTAAAAGATTACTAACTCTAGTAGTTTACAAATAAACATTTAACATTCATTACTAAGTCAAATTCACATTTAAATATCTAACACAGTAACACAATAGAATGTAGAACCTGATTAGGATGTATCGTACAACATCGTTAGGAGGCTATTCCTCCCTACCAAACTCCTGGAGAGCGCTCAAACAACGCTTCCTCAGGACCCTCGAGCATGTTTCTGCTCTTCTTGGTTGAGAACTAGTGGAGCATGCAAACAATAGACTAGTCCAATGACTCAGAAAACACTCTGCACTCAGCAGTAAGATCCTTCAACTGAAAAGTTGCAGTAGATCACTTAGCAGTTAACCCCTCAAACCCTTTCCACAAATTCCCTTGCCATTGAATTTCTCTGAAGTACATTCTCCTGAATGATCACTTCTCTAGAATGAGCAACCTTAGCTCTCTTCAATGGGCATTTTTATAAAGATTGCCTAGGTCTTTTGGGTCAGTTGTCATTAATTGAGCCACCTGCTTTGATCCCACTTTCTTGGGGGATCATGACCCCAAATGTAGGGAGGTTGCCACCTGCAACAGTTGGAAGTGGTTTGAGGATGCTGCCACATGTCTGTTTGCTCTCCACCCAATCTCCTCCACCAATTTGACCAGTAACACTCTTTTAATAGCTCTCCTAAGCTGTTGTCTCCACCTTTATTTATTTATAATTAAAATATTCAGAATTACATTAAATATCCTTGACTCTGCTGAGTCATCAATTACAACTTAGCATAAAATTTAACATATTGTCTTTAAATAAAATAAAATCAAATAATATTGTTTCTGCAAAATTGGGGCATGTGATATGGGCAGAGGATACATTTTCTTTGGAAAACTCCTTCAAAAGTCAGCATTGGATATTTACTGAAATCCAACACCTCGTAAGTAAGACTTCTTTGCCTATTTTTAATTTGTATGTTCCTGTTAATTTTCAAGAGAAAAAATAATGTTGGAAGTCTCTTGTAGATTATGTGGATGCCAATGTACCATCCAATATGATTGTGGTTGGCAATCTCAACATCACGCTGGATCGAAAGGATACAAACGAAGGAGTCTATGGGAGGGACCCAATGTTAAAAACAATAGAGAATTTTATCCAATTATGGGATTTGATTGACTTTAAGCCAAAGAAAGGCAGATTCACGTGGACCAATAATAGAGCAGGAGCAACCAATATTTCAGTAAGAGTGGATCACTTCTTGGTTTAGAGATCCATTTTGGAAAAAAAAACAATTATTTCTTCTAGCATTCTTCTGAAATTAACTTCAGATCATAAACCTATTCTGCTACACTTTGAAGAGGAAGAAGATATTGGGCCCATTCCTTTCAGGTTCATCCTACTCTAGATATATCGTGAAGGTTTTATGAATATAGTCTCACAGTCTTGGTCTCAGCCAGTAACAGGATCGCCAAATTTCGTATCGGAACGAAAATTAAAATTCACTAAACTTGCTCTTAAGGATTGGGCTAAACAAACTTTGAAATCTTCATCCAATGACAGAATAGAGGCATTAAATTTTTTATAGGAGATATAATTGGAAATGGATGAAGCAGGAATAACCCCAGCTATATTGGAAAAACAACAACAAGCTCATTTCAATACCTTTTGTGCATTTAGAAAGGAAGACGAATAATGGAGATTGAAATCTCGCAACATCTGGTTACAAGCAAGAGACAGATTTACTCCCTTATTTCACAAGAAGTATAGAGCAAGACTCTCTCACAATCACATCTTAGAAATTTCTTCCTTATATGGGCAAATTTTTAAAGGCCAGTCTCAAATAATGCAGGCGGATGAAACACACTTCCAAGGTTTATTTAGTGAAACTAGAATAAAAGAGAATGATTTAAGCTCATAATTTTATCCAATATTCCCTCCTTGGTCAGTAAAGAGAAAAATGGAGAACTCATGGAGCCATTTACGGAAGAGAAGATCATTGATGTTATTTGGTCAGTGGATCCAGATAAATCCCCAAGACCAGGTGCATTCTCTTTTCAATTTTATAGAGCATGTTGGACATTAATCAAGAAATATCTCTTGAGGATGATCAAAGCCTTTCAATTAAAAGCTAAAATTGGTGGATGCACTAATTCCACTTTCCTTGCATTAATCCCTAAAGAAGTTAATCCGACAACTTTTGAAAGGTTTTGGCCGATATCTCTAGAAAATAACTTGCAACCCCTAAAACTTGGAAAACGGGCTCATAAATGACAAAAAATACATAAATGTGAGGGAATATCCTCCAAAGGAGGGAGCCCTAGGAAAGAGGGGCCCACTAAGGTGTGCATAATATGAAATAATATCTCCATAGTCCATAAAGATTAAGAATAAGTTCCAATGTACAAGGTTTGGGTGACCATTATTGTTAATGTCACCAAGGTGCAATTTATGAACTAGGATGGACAAATTCAAGCCAACAATATGTTATAAGGTGCTAGGGATGTCCCCATTCCCCCTCACTTGTGGATTTAGTGGTCTCCCATACTCTTTTAGTTGCCTTTGTTGAGCCAGTTGTTTATTTAATAACAAAAACCATTGATGATAACAACAATAACAATGATTCGAATTAATATTAATGCCAAAGTCCATAATTCACATTATCAAACAATGATCACAAGTGATTAATCACACTAACATGCAAAGAAACATAAGTCCACAGTTACATAAAATATCATCAGGCCATAATGCAAAAGAACATAAGTCATATTACAACTGGGCCTAACAACTGGGGTATTACACCTGCGAAAAGGATCACACCTGTGATTTTGTAGGAGAAGAGACTCCCACAAGGTTTAATTTTTCGTTAAGGAACTCCACCAAAGAGTGAGGATTAGTCTCAATTCTACTCCCGTCACTGTCAAAAGGTAATGAAATGACACCTCGCCCCTCTAATTTCCTTCCAACTGTGCAATCTAATTGGGTCTGATAGGAAAGTGATAAGGGTACTTTCCCCACCATACCCCCTAGAACACCAAAATCCATCAACACAACCCCTGTGGGCCATATGAATCTAGAAACCCTGAAAATAGAATGAAGTCCTGCCACAAACATAGAAAGACACTAAAAACAAAAAAGGAAAGGAATTCGAGAATCCCACATCTTGGACAATTCCCACTTTTTTACTTGGTTGGTACTAAGCCGACTCGAAGGGCTAGTTGGAATCTAAGCAAGTTGCCAAGATCCACAACCCCTTGTCAATTGGGGTTTTCAACACTTTCCATTAGGGTTTTCAAACAATTCCATTAAGGTTTTTAGTTAATTAAAGTTAAATAATATATTCAAATTTAATGTTGATTGATATGCATAACCTTATATATGTTAAGGTTAACTTTAGTAACCCAATAAATATATATTAATAAACCTCAAGATTTCACAATGTTTAAATACAAGGGCATATTAAGGTAATTTATAATATAAGGTTATGATAAATAAATGATTGTGGTAGAAGCAAGAAGAGGGTAATGTGATGTAGTATTGGGCAATGAGGTAAACAACAATGCACGATAGTAAGCAAGGTTAGGAAGTATAATTGAGCGATGTGCACGAGAAATATAGGTAAAATGACATATAGTGTAAGGATGTGTACTCGAAAAATAATAAATGTATTGAGAAAAGCCATTCCATGTATTCTTTATTCCTTGATAGATTCCATTCCATTAGATGGCATGTGTTGTTGATGGTGTGTAGTTTTCAATCTTCTCTACATGTGAGTTTCTTGCTACTCCATGTAGTTGTGTGAACCAAATTAATTTATGTATGGATTGAAAAATGTGTTGGGATACTATAAACCCACTCCATACTTAGAATAACAATATTTAATCATTATTGATTAATTTCCTACCTACTAGCCTAGATAGGTTGCATCCACTTGCACCACTTGCCATATATACCCTAGGAGCGCCTTTATCCTGATTCTGGTTAGATCCTACCTACTTTATTGACTTCCAGACTTAGTAACTGCGCCTTCCTACATATTCTATCTTTATCCTACTTTATTCCATCTTTTCAGTGGATAAGGTAAAGCTAGTCAACTAGGAAACTGCTATCTTTTGTTATCAACCCATCCCCCATGATTTTCTCTCCAGATTCTAGGATTAGCATGTTTTTTCCATCACTCATGAGAAATCACTCATGTTTTATCTAATTCATGAGGTATGTAGTGGGGATTTCTCCCCTACTATGTGCAAAAGCACCTACCCTATATAGTTGAGATCATAGGGTAGAGTTCAATGTTGCGAAGTGTCTATCAAGCCCAACTTACAAAAGCAACGAACAATAAACAAGAACATAACAATTTTTATGATTTTTATTTTATATATAACTAATAACAAGAAACAACAATAGGCATACTTTCCTTTGAAGTGGGCCATTGTAGCCGTTCGAGGAAATGGTCCTACGACTCCACGGTTTGGATCTCCAGTCTTCTCCACGAGTGATTGTCAAATAGGGGGAATAGATCCAAATGGGTATGGAACAAGCTCAACATACACTGTGGGAAGTGATATGGAAAGATATGGGAATAATGGTGAAAGGCGAAAAATGTGACTAAGAGCGAATGGCAAAAAGTTCAGGAATTAAGGAATGTTTGTGGGGAGACATTCACAATGTATTTATAGGATAGTCCAAGGTTTTTAAACCCATGGTATTTTATTGTGCATGGTATTTATCTATGGTTTTTACCCATTCTCTTTTTTAGGGTTTTTGGTCCTTTTTGGAGAGAGTGGGGATAAGTCACAATAAATGCTCAACTTCCCTTCATTTATGAGGGAAGGAATAATAATGTTTTGGATCATATTTGGTATATTTTTAATTATGAGGGTCAAAATGGAGGAAATGATAGTGGGAATATGATGTATGATTATGGTTTGGACCATATAGAGATAGGTGAACAATTTTTGGTGTTAACAAGGTCCTTGACAGAGTTGGAAAGTGCTTTAGCCACGTATGGGGGTTTATCATAATTAGTAAGCATGATTTATGAGCTAGCATGAGTTGTATTCCACCAACTCAATTTTCATTTATAAGGATGTATTACTATTGTAATAATAAATCAATTATTCTTTCTTCACTTCTTCATGCAATTCAGTTTCTTTATTCTTCTCTCTATTTTCCTTTTGCATGCTTGTGAGAATTATCTTGTAGCTAGATCTACTTCCTGTGTTTCTTCTTAGCATTAGAGTTGTCATTTATACATGGTATCAGTACTCTCCTACATGGTATAAGAGTGCAAGGGTTATCAATTTCTATAGAGTTGAGGAGCTATATGTTCTCTCTATCAGAGCGCATCCAGTCTCCTATCCCTCTCTGAAGAAGAGCTTGAATTGAACTTACACGATGTTATCCTAGTTTTATTTGTGCAGGTTGCATAGAGTATCTTCTTGAGCGCATCAACTTCTCATCATGGATTCCTCTTCAGCTATTATCCTAAATCCCTTCAACTATCATGAACGGAAAGCCAAAATTGGCATTCTATTGTGCAGTAAGGGACTATATAGAGTTACTCTAGCTTTGGCTAATGCGCCTAATGCTACTGTTGAGAAAGCTAAGTGGCATAATAGGTTCAATGAAGTCTATGGATTGCTTTACCTCTCTATTTCCCCTGATCTACTCTTTCATATAGATGGTTTGACCACTCCTAACAAATTATGGACCAAACTTAAGTCTCTCTTTGGAGTACAATATGAGATAAGAGCACATCGGTTGGAGAATGAGTTAATCTAATTGAGTCCAAGCAGTTTTGAATCTATTGAATGACTCTTCACCAAATTCAAGTCATTTGTTCTATTTATCAAGCAATGTGGGATTGAGAAGAAGGAATATGTATTGATTCTTTCCATATTATCAAAATTAGGTCCTGAATACTTAGTTTTTGTGTCTACTTTTCATGCTACTAGGCTTGCTATTTCTAATTGGAAAATGCCTTCTTTGAGTACATTCTTTGATTCATTGACAAAGGAGAAAGATAAATTGATCCAAATGGGTGCTCTTATATATTCCAATGGAAAGAATCATGCTCTCATATTTCAAGGAAGCAAGAATGCAAGATCAAAAGAAAATCAAATTTTGAAAGAGAAGAAGTCAAAGTCAGATAATGAAGATGAAAGTTTGAAGCCTACTGATGAAGGTTCAATGAAGAATGTCAAGAAGAAAGGGAGCACAACCAAGTATTATTATTTTAGAAAGGTATTTCATCCCAAGAATAAATGTTTAAATAATATTATGTAAATCATGTCTCAGCTACTTGAGAAGCATAACATTGAAATTCCAGATGAGATAGAGAAGTCTGTTGAATCCTTAGAACATTGTCATAGTGTGCAGTTTCAGGGTGATATAAAATATGCATTGAGTGCCAGAATAAAATAATTTCCTCATATCTCTTATATAGATTCATTTTTTGATATATAAGAATCAGAAATCTCAGTTTCTTTCTTGAATAATCCACTTATCGGTCTCCTGGATTCGTCTCCCAATACTTGTGATTTTTCATTAGATCCTGACTTGTCTTTAAGCAACTCTTCCTCACTCCATTCAAATAATTATAATTCTGATTTAGAAGCATATTTATAGGTTGATATGCATGTTATGACATCATCCATACCATCTACCATACCTTTGAATACTCCTAAGACTATACGAACCCCAATTTCACTAGTTGATTCCTCATTGGTTTCTTATGTAGTGTTACTTATATCTAATGGTTTCAAGTATTGTCTATTTTTCACTGGTTGGTTATCCATGACCTTAGTCATCATTGTAATTATATTACACATGTTTGGATATGTTCAAAACACCTATGGTTCATATCTCAAGTCCATCCATCATTCATATTTTTACACTCATCAATTTTCCCCAGTTTCTCAAACTTTTCCTACTCTAGACCTATATCCTCATGGAGACACTAAACCTTTAGTATTTGTTGTCCCATATGATAATATTTCTGATATATCAGAGTATTTTCAGCCTCATATCAGATTTGGGAATGTGCTACATCATATTGGAAGAAATATATGTGATCCACATCACCATTTTGTAGCTATACCATGAACTAATTATGTAATCGATTGTCTTAGTTTTTGTACTCTTTGGGTAGGAGTATGCACAAACCTCTTTTCCTTTTCAGATTGTGTTTGCAGAAGAAAGTTTGACAACAACAATAAGAATTTATATAATGCTCCTACTTCATCGGATGATGAGCTACAAGGAGTCTCTCCTCTTCTTTCTTGCAGATTCTACACTCTAGCACATGATCATAGAGTTCACAAATTCTTCATCAAAGTATTTCACCAGAAGCAGTTCATTCATCTCATTCAAGTGACGTTAAAGACATTCCTTTTCCTTTCTTGAGGGAGGATTTTCCCCATGTGGTTTTTCCTCTTTCCTTAGATTTTCTGGACATGAATAACTGTAAAGGGTGACCATAGCCTTGTTGTTGGGCCCTATATGCACCTATATGCATTTGATTATTTCAGACAAATTCATCATAAAGCCAAACTTAAAGGGGGTTGTTGGGATATTATAAACCCACTCCATACTTAGGACAACAATGTTTATTCATTATTGATTAATTCCTACCTACTAGCCTAGATAGTTGGCATCCACTTGTACCACTTGGTCAACACTTTCCATGCATACCCCAAGAGCGCCTTTATCCTGATTCTGGTTAGATCCTGCCTACTTTATTGACTGCCAGATTTAGTAACTATGCCTTCTTGTATATTTTTGTCTTTATCCTGCTTTATTCTAGTTTTCAGTTGATAACGTATAGTTAGTCAACTAGGAAACTGCTATCTTTTGTTGCCAATCCCATCCTCCATGATTTTCTCTCCATATTCCAGGATTGGCATGTTTTTCCATCACTCGTGACAACTCACTCATGCTTTAGCTAATTTGTGAGCTCCCATTAATAGAGTTGGAAAGTGCTTTAGCCACCTATGGGGGTTTATCATATTTAGTAAGCCTGATTTATGAGCTAGCATGAGTTGTCTTCCACCAACTCATTTTTATTTTATAAGAATGTATTACTATTGTAATAATAAATAAATTATTCATTCTTCACTTCTTCATGTGATTCAATCTCTTTATTCTTCTCTCCATTTTCCTTGTGCATGCTTGTGAGAATTATCTTGTAGCTATATCTTTTTCCTGTGTTTCTTCTTAGCAGTAGAGCTGCTATTTCTACATGGTATCAGAGCTCTCCTACAAAATGTATCATATTAAATATAGGCTTTCCAATCTAAGTGTGTAATGACAAAATACCATTATGATAAGTGGAGGGTTAAAGGTTGCAAGCAACAAACATAGTAGTTGCTAAGATTGGATAAGAGTTGATGAGTACATAATGATATTGTGACAAGGGTGTTGTATAATATAGTGTCAAGTAGTGATGAGTATAGATTATAATGCTTGTGTGCATAAGTACAAGGAATAATGTTACATAGTTACGTGCGTAGTTAATGACATATGGATAATGAGAGTTGATAGTTGTGAATCAAAGATTGAAAGTAATAGAGTATAGAGGAATAGGGAGTTGTTAGCATATGAGATATAGATGAAAGAGTGAACGAGGGTAATAACATAGTAATAATAAATATAAGAACATAAGATAAGTAATTAATATGAGTATATCAAGGTAAGGGATAGTTAGCGGAACAATATCAAATAGAGGACAAGGTGTAAAGATTATAGGATAAATGAAATTGAAGTATAAAGAGTATGGAGATTGTTGTGACACATATGAGTTGGCATATTTGAAATAAAGTAATGAAGGTGAGAGATGCAATATGATATAATCGATATGATGAATATGAAAGTATAATAACGATAAGGTTGGTGAAACCAATAAAGTGGTGTAAATAATTGTAGAGATTTGAAAATATTTAATAGTGGAGGAGTAAGTAATATGTGGATTTAGTTAAATATGCAAAGTAAATAATAAGTACAAGGTGACATAGTGTAACGTGCTTTAAAAAAATGAGCTTGTAAATAAGTTAATGAATGAAGGAGTCAATTGGGTGTAGCTCGGGTGGTTGGGAGGAATGATTGTTACCCTTCGCACGTAGGATCAATTCCCTCTAGTGATATGTTGAGATCTTAATGAGTATATTGTTGTATTGTCCTCGATCCCTGAAGAATGTGGTTTACCCCAGGTACCATCATCAAAATGAGGGGAAGTACTTGGTAGTTTCCCCAAGATATGTATTCCGAGAAAAAAAGTCAATGAATTAAGGTGATGATATATATATATATATATATATATATATATATATATATATATAAAGTAAGTGCATATGATAAAAATGTAACTTAAAACATATAATAAAAGCATGATGTAAATAATATTGTTAGATTTAATTGGAATTATGGTGAGAATTATATAGAAAGATGAGTATAAGTAATGAAAGTCATGAGCAAACTAACTTAAGGAATGATAAACGACAATTGATAGTAATAGGTATTGAAGTTCAAGGAAGTAGATAATAAGTAAGTAAAAGTGGTGGTAACATAACATGTGAGTAAACAAATCACAACTATATGTTGATGATATATGTTTATGATGGGGTATAAAATGCAATATATAATAAATACGAATATACAATGAAAATGCGAGAACGTTGAGTAAGTATATGAATCTATAACAAGGTTATCAGGAAACAATAAGACAAATGAAGATAATAATATGTTCAGAGGCAAATATAAGTGATAACATATTGTGGTAAATATATGTAAACACGATAATGAGTAGTGATGTGAGTTATACAAGATAAAATAGATGACTAATTGAATCATATTGTTATTATCTATAATAATCATTAAATATATATATATATATATATCTAAATTATATCCAACAAACACATATATAAATTATATCCAACAAACTTACATATAACTAGGGTTGCAAAATTATGTCCAGTATTGATGCATCAAGGAAAGGGATTGGTGGGAACTTGCTATTTAAGCTATAATTATACAACATGGTAGGACATATGTGTGTGTGTGTAGGGTATATATGTATGTATGTATGTATACATATGCATACACACATATATATGTATGTATGTATGTATGTATAGCCTATACATACATACATACATATATATGTATGTATAGCCTATACATACATACATACATACATACATACATACATACATACATACATACATACATACATACATACATACATACATACATACATACATATATATATATANACATGGTAGGCTATATATATATATATATATGAATCATAATAGTGGAAATATGATGATACTTTAAGCATGATTTTGAAATGACTTTAGTCATCTTATGATGGAAAAAACCTTATATTAAACTTCAATAGATCATCGCTTACATAACTTTTATGCTTGAATGAACCTTTAAGCTGAAAAATAAGTTTGAGTCAAAATTCCAAAATAATAACAACGACATGGAATTATTCCGTAGTATTTAATTGTGTTCTCGAAGACATATTAATTAGTCCAACATTCTTTAAGTAAAAAGCATGCCGCCTTTCATCATTTATAACACATAATAAATCCCCATTTTAAGAAAGGTTGTCAAACCTCTAAAGTTGGCTAGAAGAAACCAACCACCATTTCAGTAACCGGATTTATGTTACTTTTAAAATATACCAAATGTGATGATATAGATAATGTTTCTGATTTTGAATATGGTATGAGGGTAAACCCTATATTCTTCGAGGTAGAAGGCCAAGTCACCAATAGGGCTCGAAGTTGTTACAACAATATACTCATTATGAGCTCAACATGTCACTTATGAGAATTGAACTTGGGTAGGGAGGATAACAATCCATCCTACAACCTCTTAGGCTAGATCCAATTAGCCTAATAAGGATATTGTTATGAAGTATTTGAATGTATGTATGATGTATTAGAATGCATTTATATTCATATAGGTATCTTATAATTGACAATGCCTTTAATTGGTAGTAGACTTCCTTGGAATTGGACTAGGTTCATAGAAAACTATAAATGTAATGGACAACACCAGTATCCTAAGAATGATAGTCATGAAAACCTTGTAAATGTTCATAGTTATCCTATTTTATTAAATGTTTTTATAGTACTACTATTTATTATGGATTTAATGTAGATTAATGTTATTGAGATACCAATGATATATGACCTTAGAACTTAACGACATTGGTCTTATGCTTCTATGTTTTTTTTATTATAACATAAACTGAAAAGTAATTCTATAATTAAAAAGGGTTGTGCACAACCATTCAGTACAGTGCCATTGGAAAAAAAAGAAAGGACGCTAAGATAGAGTATCTACAAAAATTGTTATCCAAAATGAAAGCCTTCTAAAGCCGACATGATGCTTTCTATTGGGTGTTATAACTGAAGTAGAGTATATGCGTATGAACCATTGGTTCAAGATAGTACAAAAAAACATAAACTAAAAAGTGGGAATCATTTTGGTTTACCTGAGAACCCCATAGGCTGGGTGACTGAAAATTCTTCCATTGGCTGAGATGCTTCTCGAGGATGATCTTGACAATGGCTGCATTGGTTCATATGGACAAGCTTCTGAAGGCCTTCCTTGATGTAATCGACCGTAGCCATTAGCTCTCTAAGGTCTTTGTCGTGCTCATCTATGCAGGAGTCATGGCTGCTGGTCTGATAACAAACATGTTGCATGTCAGAAACCAGTTGTTTCACGTCCAAATCCATCTCCCTGTTGTACAAGATACCCAATGCAACAAAATCTGTGAGCTTGCGAATGTTTAGCTTGAGTTCATCCTAACCTGCCTTTAGGTTGGAGTACCCAGAACCCGAACCTTTACTTTCCATTGTATTTCCTGCGAGCCAAGGAGAGACCTCATTGTCAAAATCTCTGCTAAAGGTTAGAGTTGAAGGGGAGGGCGTAGCACTATCTACATCAAGGACCACTGCACAATGCAGAGGGCTGATGGTGACTTCAGACCACTGCACAATGGAGGAGGTTATAAATAGACTTTCTTCTATCACTGAAAAAGCTATGGGGGAGCTGGAGAGATATTCTCTTTTGACAGAAGGCTTCAAAAGCAAGCACGGGAGAGGTGTGTTGTTCAAACAGAGGCCTAAGGGTTTTGTGCCATTGACAAGATGTTTCGACAACAAACACAAGAGCGGTGAGGAGTGCCAACATAGGCAGGAAAAACCTACAAGGTAGAGCTCATAACCTTCTAGTGAAGTGTTCGAGTGAGGAGAATGTGAGGGACAGGCATTCAAAAGATGACAGGAGTCCATGGTGTGTGTGGAGGAGCTGGCGAGCGAGGAAGGAGAGGACATGAAGTTAAGGTTGATGAGGATGGGAGTTAAGGCAGAGAAGGATGGGGAGTTAAGGAGGAGAAGGACATGAAGCCACACATCGAGGAGAAGGCCACGTGTTCAACCAAGGAGGGGCACACTAAATAAGGTGACAAGACTTGATAAGAGGAGGGTCAGGTGCAAGAGAGGGAGGGTCAAGAGAATGGGGGGGATAAAGATCTAGTTTAGGGGGTAAACTTCAAAACAACCCCTTGTTCGTTGAGTGACAAAGAACCTTGGGGTAGTGAGGCCCCTTTATTAATCATGCTATCTGCATGAGCATTGTTCGATATGAGAATATGGAAAAAGGAGGTGCAAGAGGGGAGATTTAGATGAGATATTCTGTCATAGTATTTTCTGCAATTGATGGATCCAACTGAGTAATCTGAGCGCATATTTTGTATGACATGGAGGGAGTCCCCAAAGATCAGGAGATTTGAGATGGTTCCCCAATCTACCATTTCAAGGCCTTGCAGAAGCACCAACCATTCTGCCTCATTGTTTGTCTTGTGTCCAAGGCCCCAAGCAAAGTTCTTAAATGTTTGTCCTCTAGGGTCAAGGATGACCCCTCCCGCACCTACCTCCCCGACCTTATGCTTCTATGTTAGGTAGGAAAAACCTAAATATTCTTTGCAGTTTATTGTTGAATGAAAATGTTTCACAAACTAGTAGTTCCAAGTATATTATAATATCATTGATTATTTCATGCTAATTGAATAAGTATATTCATGTTATGATGACATCTTGGTTGTGTTAGTGTGTAAATATGCTTGGATAATGTGACTTTACGCATCTTGTAGAAGGATGAGAAAGTATCAAACATACATTAATGATATCTGCATATAATTTTTAAGCATTCTAATCATATTGTTGAGATTAACCCATAAGATTGATCTAAATGCTTCTTCAATTATTATTATTTACACATGGTATTTTGACTATAACTCTGGGATGGACTTTCTTGAAGGGTGGGTGTATGTAAAGCCCCATTTTGGCTTTGACAACTGAATTGAATTATGACCCAATTTATATTTCTTTGCTTATTATCCATCAAACTCGCGTGGATTGAGGAAACTATATTATAGGGAATATGGAACTACCTATACATGGGAGTTATGTATAAATCTTATTATTTATATTATAAAAAAGAAAAGTGGTATGATTTCCTTTTAGCATGCTATTTAAATGGATAAATGTGGTGTGCGGATACCAATTTAAATTATATATGGAAATGAAACAATAGATAACATGCACATGGTAAATATACTAGCTTGTTTAAATTGTTCATTGGTTAATATCATTATATTCACATATAAGAAATTAGTAGGGTATGCATGACTCTATGTATGGTAACTATCCTATAGGATAAATGGGCTAAGTGACAGTCATAAAATCACAAATATGTTGTTGACTTTGAGGGAGAAATGGCATGATATGAAGCATTCGTTCATGGTTTATTTATTGGTTCAATACATTGCTATGATACATGGGTAAGTGCAGTATTTACACGAAGCACAATTGTCCAAACCAGTCATTCAAATACATGGTTTTAACAACAACAACAATAGTATGGTAATTGATAGGGTGTTGAACTTGGTTCTATTAGGAGGGATGGAGGTCTTACCTAATGTTTATCCTATAAAACATTGGGTCATGTGAGGTTCATGTTAAACCCCACTCCCACAGGTGTGTGACGACGACTATCAATTTCTTGTTAGGTAAGTTTGGTCAATGTAGATGACACTTTCACTTATGAGGTTTTATTTGGGGTTAGGTAAATATAGTTGATGCTCCAACATATTCTAGTAGCAGAAATGATAGGATGTAGAAAATGAAAGTAGGTTAGGGAGGAAGGATGGTTTAGAGTAGGTGAGAATGTTGTCTGGGAATTAGATATGCCACCTTAGTTCATTTTATGTTCAAACCACTTGCTTAATTCATTTATGATATAAATATTCATGTAATTGTCAGTTCATATTGAATTATTGTGACTTAGTTAGTGATATTGTTGGATAACATGTTCAGCTGAATTACTTTCTTGCATTCTTGGATGAGATCATACATGAATTATGCATTAGAGATAATGTTTATTATCATTAGTACATAAGCTATGTATGTATCAACTATGCATACACAATTTGCACATGTACAATAGTATCATTTGAAGATATATTAGCTATTAAAATAATATTAAAAATGGTTTAATGTATGATGAGTGTAGTATAAAGTTAAATTATATGCTTGTGAGTTAACCTTCATGTGGGTCATTTTACTTTTCATTTCAAAATTAGGTTACATTTTATCATAGGAAGAAATTTTATTCATTTAGAAATTAGATTAATTTCACTTCATTGAAATACTTATTCATTAATCTTACCAAAGAATTGGATTTGATATTTTCTTGTTGAGTGGAATG
The DNA here is from genome assembly GCA_001517045.1 of Pseudotsuga menziesii. Lineage (NCBI taxonomy): Eukaryota > Viridiplantae > Streptophyta > Pinopsida > Pinales > Pinaceae > Pseudotsuga > Pseudotsuga menziesii. Next base: position 193,893 of record LPNX010833978.1, read on the forward strand.
CTAATTTTATTGAATGTAGGTAGGATTTTCTGAAAAAGGAGTATTATTTTTTTATTCTGAGGCTTTCTTAGTGAAGGGGTCAACCGCTTGTCTTGAGGCTTTAAGGGTAGTGGAGAAGTGCATAAAGGGGAACTTGTGAGAAGGATTACAAGTCGAAGACCTGGTAAGACTTTGAAATTTGTTGGAGGCAACTTTGAGTTTGGAACTTAGAGATGGGAGCCTTGAGATCTGAACCTTGAGGGTTGAACTTTGAGTTCAGAAAACGAATAAGGAATTTTACAGATTTTACAGAGTTACTAGATGTTGTTTTTGTTGTTATTGAGACTATGGGAACAAAGGGATAGGAATCTCACATGTTTCCTAGAGTGAGACAATTGGACAAGTTGTCAGTTGGCTAGGAGGATTAATCCTAGTTTGGGTTACAATAGATTGTTTTAGAGGATTGGATTGGAGTGGAGTGAACTGTTAAATCAAATAGTTTTTAGAGTTGATCTAGTAATTCTTGCTTTGATTTCATTTCCTTCAATTAAATAGTAGAAGTATCAACATTTACTAGTTAGATTAAATGGATTTTGGTTGAAACATGAACAATGAGATACACAATAGATAATTATTGTAATTGTATTGGTCATTTAGAACTTTTCGAAGACAAATAATTTTTACATGCATAATCTAAAATTAGAATGATGTTAGAATAAAACATAGTCAATTTAATTTAGTTAATAAACACCCATTAAGGAATAGGGGTGTTACAAGTGTGAACACAAATTGGTATACATTCTTCACTTTTCTTACAACTTTTAGCATTTCATCATAGGGTGAATCCGCGGACCTGGGTAACACTTTTTGGCAAGCGCATTTCGGAAAAAACAGAAAAACGTACCTCGGTCGAGGGTTTAACAAGTCCTCGACCGAGGTTTTAATATCTCGACCGAGCTTTTATCAAGCCCTCGACCGAGGTTTTTTTCAGCCCTTGACCGAGGTATTTCTTAACCCTCGGTCGAGGTATTAAAACCTCGACCGAGGGTTAAGAAATACCTCGGTTGAGGTGCCTATGTTAAAAAAATTATAAAAAGAGGCCGTGGGGGTAGAAGGGAATAGTTCTATAACTGAGGCAAATGCATGGGATATGAAAACATGTGTTTAGCTAAAAAATACCTTTAGCTTATATGAGGGGGCTTAATAATTTTCTTATTGACTATCCACTGCTACATATATTTGGTATTTTTATGGAATTCTCTATAGTCCCTTCTGGTTCCAAGTGGTACACTGTCTGGTCTAATTCTTTTTCTTTGGGTAAATATGGGATTTAAAAAAATCCTCTACATTCAAATCATTTGACTCAAGCATAGGTCCTACATTCTGTTGCATTCAATATTCTTTCCTGAGCTCCGGTGGTGATGCTAGGTTAGAGTTTCATTGATCGTACTTACATCTCCAAGTATTCTTGCGGTTAATCCTCTGATTAAAAATGCCACATAATTCTTTTCTTTGTTGGGGCTCTGTTCCACATAGATTAGTTCTTTATATAACTTCTTTCAAGGTCTTTGGCAATTTCCAGAGGCATAAGGGAATTTCCATATCTAGTTAATTCACCTGTTACAGTGCAGGTTCTAGCACCATTTTTTTTAATATGGCATCGAAATTCATCAAAGGAAGTGAGTAGTAATCGTTAACATAGGTTTTGAAATTCATAGTAGCTTGGATGATCCATATTTATGTGAATAGTATTCATTAACGTATGTTTTTTCAATTCACAATCGATATTTATCAGCCTTTGGTGGCAAACACAGTTTCCTTCCTCTG
>LPNX010833978.1:201202-279340 GCA_001517045.1 Pseudotsuga menziesii
TCATTAAAATGCAAAAATTCACACATTAAATGACATCGGAATATTTTTTTAAAAATATCACTATGAAGCCAACATAATATTCTACAATTTGTTTTTTTACTGCAAGTCAAAATTCACATGGCATATATGCGTTTTGAGGGCTTCTATCTAGCACATGAGTAAAAAATCAGGTTTTCATCGCCAAATTTGGCCAAAAAGTGTTACCCATCTTCATGGAATCACCCCATAGTATATCCATCCCTGGGAGATGTAGTTTGATATAGGATGAGCGATAATGAATACATTAATTAACACTACCATACAACCCATTGCTTCCTCTAGAACAAATAAACACCAAATCTTGATGGATGAAAGGAAAACTCCAAAAGATCATGCACATGAGGAAATAAAATAAACATTGTTTCTTTTTATCAATTTGGGAATGACATTTACATGCATGTAGACCCAATGCGATTTTTACTATTACAAGTAAAATACATTAGGGAGAATCCCTTTTCTCCTACAGAAATAATACAAAATGATTCAAGTCTTGACTTAGGGTTACAACAATGAAAGAGAAATAACAACATATTTCTTTAAACTATGTCAAATAATGGAATTATATTGCCATTGACCTTTGGAATACTTTGTACTTGTTCTTTTCCTTCCAGGAGTTAGTGCTCCCTTGTTGGAATCATTCTCTTTCCTTCTATTCTTGTCTTTTCAAGGGGGGTATACCAAGCAAGGAATCACTTCCTTCTACAATATATAGGCTCACCTTATTCATTTGGTTCTTTATACAATTTTTCCAAATGTTGTTGGAAATACATGCCTCCTTTGATTGTTGCTTCTCTTCTGTCTAGGTCAACTCTCCTTCTCTACTTGTTGTTATCTTTACCATCATTTACTTGTCCCCTTTCTCTTCCATATGATGGATTAACCTTGATTGACTTCCATATATCATGAGCTTCTTCCTTTTTAATTGCATAAACTTCTCATTGATTCTTCTTTTTTAACTCCTCTACCAATCAAATGTTACCATGTAGCTCTCACTCATTGGTTGTCTTCAACATGCAAATTGCCTCATTCAAGTCTTTGGTGGTCACTTTCTCCTAATGACCTTGTGTTGGTTAGTGGGATTTTAGAGTGGAATCTCCACTACAATATTTTAAACCTATATGAGATCCATTTTCTATCTTAGCATCAATTTTACTCATGGGTGATGGTACCTCTATATGCCTTCTTCAATATTTTGTGGGGTTCTCTACTCTTCTTTTCCTGCACATTCCATGGACACAACCCCAAAACCCACATTGTTGATGGCTAGGGGGATTATACAACTTGCACACACCCATTCTCCATCCCCTTTATTAGAGCTCAATGATGCACATAATTGTTGGTATGTTGTCAATTAGATTATCCACATCATTTTCCTTGACACTATTACGAGCACTCCCAACATGGATTCCCGCTCACTCTCACTTCCATGCACACTTATCCACTCATCGTTGTTGTGAGTGTTGTCTCAAAAGGTGCATGTTTGTTGCTCTTGCATCCCAACACTTTAGAAGAAGAAAAAATGTGCATGACCACACTTTCATCTACATCACCATTATGTAGAAAATCAAAATGTAGAGGAGAATCCACTACACACTAATTAAGATTTAATAATAACAAAATGGATAATTCCACAACAAATGTGGATTTATTAATACCATGAGAAGAAATAAAATCAACTTAGAGGTAAACTTCTGACCATGTTTACCATTATATTTCCTTTATCATTTTTTTGCATTTTATTTTATTTAGTGACATGATGTAGAAGTCTCTTCCATGCCATTTGATAGAAGAATTACCTTCTCTTATTGGAATACAAACAATTATGAAGAATTCAAGTGCCATAACTTTTAAGTTTACTAATGCAAAAAATTTGAGCATTTTCCAAAGGGTCTCAACAAATTAATAAGAAGTGGATAATTTGTTGGGTTTTCTTGTAGTTTCAAAGTCAATGAAAACAAAATAGAGGACGTGTGTAAACCACATGTAATAGAAAAGTGGAGGACGTGTGTAAAACACATGCAATAGAAAAGTGGAATATTAGTAAAGTAGGGTTTCAAGTTCAATAATGGCCAAGTGAAGACTTAACTATATATATGTATAACATTTTATGGTTCCATAGTGGAGGTTTAGATCAGTTTAATTGTCAAGTTGAAAAACAATAAAGTCAATATTTTTGTACACATTTATTAAGGTCAATAACAATAAAGTAGAAGATTCATCAGAAAGAGGTTAATGGTACAATATCGATAAAATGTAAAATTAGAATTTTCTATACATGTTCGAAGCAAATACACTTCTCTATTAGTTGATTGTTGTGAATATGTAATATAGGTGCTAGGTATCAAGTGTGGAGCTATTATGTTGGGATACAAATTCGACCACAAGGTCATAGATGCCTACTTAACTAACATGTTCTTCAATTCATTGTCAAATATTTCAAGCAAAGTTATCTAAGTACTCACTCCTAATCACACCTTAATGTCGCCACACTTAAATTCTCAATTCTCATACCATTTCTCCCCTTCAATCAATGATTGATGTACATAAAACTCTCATGAATTGGATTGCAAACCAATCTTGCTTCAAATGGTGACAATAGGGCATGATAACCACCCCATCTACTAGTAAGAAAAATATGTTACTTAGAAGAAAATAAGAATGAAAAATTGTAGGTTTTGGCTTGCAAAAATGACAAAGATTCGAAGAAATATGACCTACCCAACATTGGACTTGAATTTTGTTGAGGGTTGATGGATGAAAATGCTTAGGTGGCAAGTGACAAAGTTGATTTGAAAGGGTGAGGACGTTCCATGGTATGTACAAAAGGACGATCAATTTAAGCTTCATATATTGTTGTGATACTTCCAATCATCATACGCTAAAGGCTTTCCGTAACAAAAATGCCTATCCACATAAATATTGAGGTAGCACACCAGGGTCATGATTTTGGTTTATTCATTGTACTTTCTATTAATAATTTGTGTTTATTGCTTCTCCTTTGTACTTGCATTTGTACTTTGGATTCATTATTTTTCCTTTGTACTTTGTGCACATAAGAGTAAAAAATATCTAACATTATATCAATGCCTAGATTATATGACAAAATATGGGTAAGAATATTATGGGTCACAAAAGGATTAATCCTAGGAAAACATACTTACATGGAAATGAGATCAATGTGTTGATGAAGAAGATCCCCAACCAACTCCATAATCGAATCATTATGAAAGTGATTTAATGGTGGTAGGGTAAGAACCCCCCATGATAAAGATGTAGAACTCAAAAGGTCAAGAAATACCTTACCATCATATCTAGGTAAAGAGTCAAATATGGGACCAATTTTTCCATGAAGAAGGACCATAATTGACTCTAACACTAAGTCACTCTACCATTGGATCACTCTAAAAGTGACTTAGTGGTGGCAGGTGAAGAACACCCCACCACGAGCACATGGAGCTCAACGCCTACAAGGAACTATCAACCTTAGGAAAAACCTTGGCAACCCTCTTATTCAGGGCATGGATTAAACATGAAAACAATGTGTTGATGAAGAAGGTCGTAAACCAACTCCACTACCAAATCACTCTAGAAATGACTTGAAGGTGCTAGGTTAACACCACCCCATGATAAATGTTTGGAACTCAACACGTGCCAATAATGATTTTGCCTAGTAAATCTAATCTACCAAAGTTAAATATACGTATCATTATAGCTAAAAAGGAAAACTCTAAACTTGGCTTGACAAATGATTTAAAATGGAGATAACAATAGCAATTAGATAGTTTGACGTGTGTATAGAAACACACAAAATGATATAGTCTTAGTATTTCTCAATGATAAATCTGTTTTGCTTTTCCATTTTCATCGAAATAAGTTGGCAAGTGGTCCTAGACTTGTTATAAAATGAAGGGAAGGAGAACCACACTCCTTTGTCTCAAAGAGGCTCATCTTTTATAGTCACAATGAACAAGAATTTTGAATGCCTTTTGTGATTCACTCGCTTTCAACTCATCCCTTTTTGCCCACAAATTCAACGCCACTATGAATAATTGTATTGCATATTCGAGATTGTTTTGCTAAATCACTTTGGTATACCACCGCCATTATTCTAAAATTCAGAGAATGCCTTGTGTATGTAATCCACATAAGACATGTCGTTCTTATTAACCATTGATGTCTACTTTTGTATCTTGGGATGTAAATATACATATATCGACACTACTTCTTCTTTCTTGCTCATAAGATATATCTTATAGATAACTAAAAAATTGTGTTTTTTGAAATTCACACAATTATGCCCTAATAGGTGTGCTAATTTGGTCTAGCTTAGGTGGCAAGGATGAATGATTGCTACCCTCTCCACCTAGGATCAATTCCCATACGTGACATGTTGGGATTTTAATGAGTATGTTTTTGTATCATGCTTGAGCCTTGAAGAACCTAGTTTACCCTGGTTACCATCCTTGAAATGAGGGGAAGTGCCTAGTGGGTTTCTCCAAGGATGTCTTCAGTGAAAAAGATACTATATCTTAATGTGTGTATCTCCATCTATATTTTTTTCATCTCTTTTCCAAATATTATAAATATATATATATATATATATATTTTTAATTTATCATGAGAATACATGAACAATAAACCGATGTTGCAATAAAATCAAATACATCTTTCCAAATATTGACCAAAAGATATAGTATGACGAACATTTTATTTAATGCCAAGAAACCATTACAACATGAATATTACACACTTGATGAAAACCAATTTAACATGATTTGATTGAATTTAATTTTTATATGTGACCAAAAGCAACCCATTTTGGAAGGGAAGGAAAATATTAAAAAAAAATATGACAATTAACACCACTTTTTAGGAGTGAGAGAGAATATTGAAGAAAAATTACACAGACACAACATTAAATTTTAATTTAGTGACTATAAGGAAAGATAGTAAGAGCAAGCTCTCTTAGTATTTGAGGACAAGAAAAAGTGAGCAATACACCAAAACAAACATGTACTCCAAGTGGAACCCAAGCTTTAGATCACACAAAAGTTCAATAGTGTGTTGTTTGAATGTCATCAAAGTCTCTATGTCTTTTCCTCTTTGCTTAAATAATGGGGTGATAACACAAAAAATCCTAGATGTTGTTGGAATTTACCTAAAGAAAAGGGAAACATACCTCGTCTTCATACTAGAGAGTATGAGGACTTCTAATTATGTACTAATAACTACCACAAATCTCATAAAAGGTAGAATATAAGAAAATAAACATGTCATATGATTTGGATTCACAATGAATATAATGTTGATGAGCCCATCCTTTGGTGATGAGAACAAACCTTACATTGAACAAATCAAAATACGAAGTTATAAGAATATTGTATGTTCGACCTTTCCTTTGATTCTAAGGACTAGCTATGCCTTTTTCTCGTGAGAGGCCATATATCAACTTGATTGTGCTACATAACTTGTTGAGGGGCCACTTATTGTTTACTCTCTTCACTGAGGATCACACTTGTTGATGGTTTGTTGTCCCCCTTTTTTTCTTTTGAATTTTAATGTACCTAATAGGTTTATTAATGACCCAATTTTGGAGATGATTATATTATTAATAAGTGTTAAATATAAAGTGTTTAAATTCCTACCTCAAATTAATTTGATACCTCTAGACGTGTAAAAGATATAAGTTTAAGATTATATTTGCTACCTCAAATATTCTTATACCTCTTGATACTTAATGTATTATGGGTTAAGTTCTCCCCATACTATGAGTTCTTTTCATTCTTTATGTCAGATTGATAAAACAAATATTTGGTCACTTCATTCTTTATGTTACATTAATCAATCACATATTTGGTCACTTCAATTTTTATACTACATTGATCAAACATTTGATCAATTTTAATCTATTTATGAGTCAAATATGAAGTTAAATCTAATCCATAAGAGTTGTAAAACTAAAAGACTTGAAAATAATATCACTACACTGGTAGAATGAGTAGTTCTATCACTAATCTCCAATTATCTAGAAAATATATACATAAACAGATAAATAATTATAAATTAATTATAAAAAAAAAAAGAGGGAAAGTGTAAAGATCATTAAGCACAAAATCATGGATTAGTGGTACACTTCTTTATAAATAATGAATAATTGAAAATATATTAATATAAACATTGTATGATATTTGATCTTAAAATAGTTATTATAGCTGCAACATTGAAAAAAATCAAATCCATATAAATATAACCAAAACTTAATTAAAATGTAATTCTCAAAATAATTTGAATGGCATTTGTCAAAGAAAAAGTCCTTTTATGGGTAATATAGTCAAAGATTGGATACCCATAAAGGATGCTACATACTTCAAAATTTGAAAAATAGCTTTTGTGTTTAATACATATAATAACCACATGAACATTTGCAAATGAAGTTTGGTGACATAGCTAAATTATCAAATACATTGGATGCTTTGTAATATAAAATACTTGGTTAGGAGCTAGTTATCAATTCGTGTAGATTGATGATTTTATTTTTTCTTTTCAATTGGTTTCATAAGGTAAATAAAGAGATTAAAATTTCATTGACAAGATACATGAACCACAATTTCGACATAAGTTTTCATTTCAAACTAATCAAACCCATCATTGTTAATGATTGAGTTTTGCACTTCAAATCATCTATTAAGGTAGATATATAATGAAATCACCACCCTTCTAAAAACATTGCAATCTTTGAGCTAAAATAAATATGAACGACTCATATTGCCCACTAAATATTGATCCAACCAGTAGTTGGCATGTTGTCGAATGTCAACAAAGACTAGCATTTTGACTACTTCAACTGCTTCGACAGGTTCAACATCGACTTTGACAAGTCCGAAACTCGACACAACCGACTTTGACAACCTTGACATGTTTCATGCTCGACATACAACATCTCCACACACATTTTCGACATCAACGACTGTCGAACATCGACATAGTATCTCTCTATCTTCCAGTCGTCTGCGATGGTTGAACTTCTGAACCATTGTAACTCATTTTGTAATTGAATGTAACGGGTAGTCACCCAAGCGTCTCAAGATTCTATATAAACATGTACACTATTGTAGTATACATATCAATCATTCGACTAGTTCAATCATATTGATCAATCTTTCATTGAAAAAGAAGTGTTTGGTTTGAATTCTTGCATATTGTCTGTGCGCATACTTTTTGTCGATATAGTGTATTTCCTGCTTTACTTGTTCTTTTCTATGCTTCCGCTAATACAGTGCTCAACTCATTCAGTCGAATGTTGTCCCCAGCGTGCAACACCTAGGAACGACCTAGATCATTGGTATCAGAGCATGATTCATATCTTGATTCAGAGCTTAAGTTACATAAGCACTTCCATCGAAGTTATATAACTTATGCCCATTCAAACACGCTCGCAAACTCAACAATACAAGAAAACACTTCCTTCAACTTTAGAAAAGATGGTTGAAGAAGCTGACAATAGACAAGCAACTGACGAGACAGAGCAACTCATAGAAAAAAAACTAGCTCGCTAGTGAACCGAAATGTTTGCCTAGTTCAGCGAGATTCTCTTGCGATTCGCTTCGAACTCTGGAGAATCCTCAGCACGACCTTACTCCGATAAAATCATCCCCTTCAAAGTGCAAATGAATCTGGATATACCAAACCTTGAAGGCAAGATTGACGCAGAATCCGTCGATAATTGGGTACAACAACTGAAATCGTATTATTCCGTGAATAAACTCTCCAAAGCGAAAAAGATTACCATTGCTTTCTTAAAGATGTCAACCTTCGTACATTGCTGGTGGGAAAATTTATCGACAAAGATGTAAGAATAAGGTGACCCCATAGACACATGGGTAAAATTTGTCGAACATATCCAAAAGGAATTCTACCCGCCCAAGTATCTTGAACAACACTATAAGAAGTGGTAGCAACTAAGGAAATGGAAAGACCAGTATATGCAGAGTTACACCGATGAGTTCTATCAACTCATGGCTAGACTTGACGTACAAGAAGAAGAGAAATTGTTTATCTTGAAGTACATCAGCAAATTATCCCCGTACATTCAACAAGAGATGGAGTTTTTTACTGTCAATACGCTTGAGGATGCATTTCATTATGCCAGCAAGCTTGAAGCTAAACAAAAAGGAAAAGCACATTTCGCGAACAAGCCAACTTGTCGAACATCCAACAAGAAGTCACCAGCTGACTCCGACAAGTTTAAGCACCCTTCTTAGTAGACTCAACCAAAGCCCAATCATCATAAGAAGAACTTTCAAAAAGACAAGAAGGATCGCTACAAAAAAGCTCCTACCGGGAAATGGTGTGATTATCACAATTCAACATGGCATGATACATCAGAATGAAAAGCTTGGAAGACAGTTTGGCGAAAATGTTGACATCTGACTTGTCTGACATAACCTTGGTAGAATATAATCCAAATGCATCAACCCTCTTGGCTTCGACTTTGACCACTCTGACAGCCTCGACTATCATTGATGAGGAGGAACAAGAGCGCCTGTTTCATACACGGATATGGGTTCAGAAAAATCCATTACATATGATTGTGGATAATGGCGGCTAGAAGAAATTCGTTTATGAATATCTTGTGAAGAAATTAGGTCTTGTCACCATTCCACATCCTCAGTCTTACAATATTGGTTTGATGAAGGATGGAAAGGAATTAAGAATCACACATCAATGCAGAATCACCTACTTCATTAAGCCTTTTGAATATGAAGTACTATGTGATGTGGCACCACTTTCCATAGTCGACTCCTTGTTTGGGAAACCTTACTTATGGGATAGACACAATACATATCAGTCACTGCCTTAGAAGGTGATTGTCAAAATTCAGAATCAATGGTACGGCATACCATAGTGTCAACACACATCAAGGGTTGCTATCATAACTGCCAAACAAACAAAGAAGCTTATCAATCATGCTCAGAAGTTCGCATTAATTATGATAAAGCCTCAGCATTCCAGGATGACTGCAATGACAAGTCGACTCATCGACCATCGCAACTATCGACAACAACAACAGATCAACCACATTCTTGAGGAATGCCAGAACACATTTCAAGAGCCGAACGAAGTACCTCTACATTGTCAGGAAAAACACTCCATTGAACTTGTTCCTGGTTCTTCATTACCTAACGCATCTATTTACTGAAGATCCATTCTCGAGAATGATGAAATTCACAGGAAAATATAGGATTTTATCAACAAAGGTCATATCCTCCCTAGTTCCTCTGCTTGTGGAAGTCCAATCGTCCTAGTTCCTAAGAAATACAGGAATTGGTGCATGTGCATCGACTATCGGGATCCCAACAAAATTTCAGTTAAGAATTGATACCCTCTTCCAAAGATAGACGAACTCATCGACTGTATGAAAGGTGCTAATTTATTTATGAAGCTTGACCTTAAGTCGAGATATCATTAAATTCGATCGAGTCCACTGATATATGGAAAATGACTTTCAAGACCAAATAAGGATTGTTTGAATGGTTAGTCATGCCTTTCGGCTTAACCAATGCACATGCAACCTTCATGAGATATATGGTTGAACTTTTATGACCTTTCATCGGCAAGTGTGTCATTGTCTATCTCGACGATATCTTGATTTTCAGTCAATCATGGGAAGAACATGTCAGATAGCTTCGACAAGTCTTCAACACTCTCCAACAACATCGACTATATCTGAACATGGACAAATGCTCATTTGTGATGACCAACATCAAATATTTGGGGTATGTAATTGACTCTACAGACATTCATGTTGACCCAGAAAAAGTACAGATCCTCAAATATTAGCACATTCCTCAAAACATTCATGAAATAAGAAGTGTTCTTGGTTTGACAAATTTCTATCGACGGTTCATATTCGGATTCAGTCCCATCGCATGGCCTTTTAATCAGTTGACTAAAGGAAATGGGAAAATTGTATTCAAATGGAAACTGACACAACAACAAACTTTTGAACAACTCAAAAGCAAGCTTTGTACTGCACCAGTACTTTTGTTACATGTTTTGCATCAGCCCTTTGAGATTGAGACAGACACATCGGACTATGCCCTCGGCGCAATGATCACTCAGTTAGGTCACCCAGTCGCATTTCATTCTGAAAATTTCAATGACACTGTTAGAAAGTGTTATAACTAGATCTTGTTCTTAGTTTATATGTTCTTTTTGTCCTAATTTTCAACCGTTGGTTTAAAATGATTTTACATTTTATGTTGATTTTAAGAACTTTTGACAATCAGTATTTTTTGTTGGATTTAATGCTTTTAATGGTTGAATTATTTCATTAATTTAGTTTTAAGGTTTGTATTTTGGGATTATTAGTTAATATGTATATCTTTAGGCTTTCAAAAACTTATAATAAAATTTTATTCCACATTTTTTTTTATAATCCAACCCTCAGTTTTTAGTCCTTTGTCAAATATTTTCATGAGGATATTCCTGTAGCAGCTCTGTTTTTCCTGTTTTTGTCATTATCATTGGGAGCATATTACAAGGTGATGGAAAATAATTCTAGAAAAACAAAAGAGGTTTTTTTCCAAAACAGAATCATTCACAAAAACCTCTCTCAGTTTTTCAATAGCTATTATCGTTTGAGATATTCGAATTCATCTTTTTGGCCTATTTTCAGGGTTTGAATTATTTAATAATTTATTGTTTCAGTCACAAACTTCTAGCATGTATTACGATCAATTAAAGGGGAAGTTTTAAAAACCAAGAGAGGTTTTTGTTCATAAAAGAATCATTAAAAAAACCTCTCTCATTGTTTGCACAAGTGTCCCGGATTGAGAGATATGAAGGCGTCTTTGAGACCCAAATTTTCAGAAATTCACCAAATTTCCCCAAATCCGATTTGCTATTTTTGGGTTAATTGTCTTTAAATATTTTGAGTTATCATGTAACTAATTCATGTAACTATTTTAAATTTTGACCTAGAAGGTAGTTATGGAACTACTTTACCTTTGTAATGATAAAAGGAAGACAAACATACAGTTTTGAAGTGGGATTTTTCATTAAGGAGAGGCTATTGGAGCTTTGATTTCTCAAGCTAGCATTTATAACTCTTATGTAAGTGGATGAATGTTATTGATTATATATAAACTAATAATCCCTTTTACTTGTCATGTTTTTTTCATTTTTGATCTGGTTGATTGCTCAGTCTATAATTTTAGTTCATGTTTAAAGGTTTATTCATGTAAGTGCTTGTAGCCTGTGGGTGGAATTAGTATTTCATGTGTAATGTTTATGGCTTATTGGGATGTGTTTGATCCCCAGTTTATCCAAATTGCATGATTAAGCTATGTATTATCTTTTGGATGTTCATTTCCTCCTTGCTGATGAATTTTTTAAAACCAAAACAATAAACTAAAACCCTAAAAACCAATTTTATTCTATTTCATTTTGAGATTGTGTTAGCTTGTTCTTGTGGTAGTATAGGAACAATTTCTAGCACTAAAATCTTTGGCGTCGTTGCAGGGGATGAAGCTGAAGTATATCTTCCCTGGGATATCATTATTCATCTGATTTTGAGATGTGAACAAAGTCAGAAAATCTTTTAGACTACAATTTTTCACCTGGCTACTCCACGATTAAAGATTCCACTGCAAAGAGAATTTTGTTAACAGAAAAATGAAGAAGCCAAATGGAAAGACTGGGTATTAGCTTGTTACTTTCCTCCATGAGGTTTTGTTCTGATTCATTAGTTCTTTCATGTCTTTCCCATTGCATGTCAAAAGAATTATTTTTTGTTTTGTCTATTTTGATGATCATAAACCTTCAGGTACATATCCCTCTTTGGAAAAAGAAAGTTTACATTCTTCTTGTTTTATTGATGTTATCCTATTCCTTCATTTGAAATATATGTGAAACATGATATACATATACCCATATCTCTTGAACCTGATTATTCTGGTCATCTTGTAGAGAATAAAGATGATCTATTACCTTCTACCATCACTGTTGAAACTTGCGAGCGGCTTGTTGAACCTCATTTTCAACTCACATATTTTCAGTCTACACTCAGATAGAAGATGTTTAAACCTCTTAGGCTGCCATCTCTTACATCCTTACCCTTCCTACTTTGTTGAATATCTTCCCCGTTTTACTGGAAAAGACCATATTACAGCAAAGAAGCATTTAGGATCTTTTCATCATTTCATTGATAATTTTGAAATCATGCATGAGGATGTTGTCATGAGGTTATTTTTGAAATCCTTTGTCGGAGATGCTGGGTTTTGGTTCCGAAATTTAAAAGCTGATTCAATTAGATCGTGGGAAGAGTTACATGATGCCTTTTTGAAGTATTGGGATAAGATTAAATCTTATGATCAATTTCTTTCTGAATTTTATAGTTTGAAAAGGGAGAATGAAGAGCCAATTACTAAATTTAATTGGAGGTTTCAAAGTTTTTATATCAGTATGCCTACAGAGATAAGACCTTCGGAAAAACTTGCTATGGTATATTATGTTATGGATCAGCATTCAGATCTTGTCTTTTTACTATTAAAAAGGAAATCAGCATCTTTAAGACAATTGTTTGAGGATGCAAAAGGAGTGGAGGAGAACATCCGAACTTGCAAAATGCTTTGAGATCAGGCTCATGTTGAAGATATACAAGCTTATGAACACGAAGAAGAACGCAGGTATCATTCAGATTTAAGACGGTTTTCTTCATCATTTTCATATGAACAAGGATATAAATGACGCTTGTGTTGATTCTTCATATCAGTTTGTTGACTTTTTCAATGATAATATACTTTCAGTGGATTATAGTAGAAGTTTCCTAGTTCCTGCTATGAGATTATCATGTTATGAAGAAGAAGTTGCTGCTCTTCAACCTCTTACTATTGAAATAAGAAATAAGCTGTCATTCTTGACTTATGGTCACTTTCATAATTTTATTTGTTTAAGTTTTGATCAAGGGTTTTATTTAAAGGTCGAGAATCAGTTTGAAGAGCCCTTGGTTTCCATTCTTAAGCCAAAGTTTAAAAAGAACATCAATGGAGAGGAAGAGAATGCTTCCCTTTTTGATGAATATAATGAAGACATTGAAGTTTTAAATCGGAAATTTCATGATCATGTGGCTTCTTGGATGGAGTTGTATTTTTCAAAGGTTTCTGAAGCTTCAGCGTTTGGCATACTTCCTATTTCCAGTCATAAGTATCAGTTGCCTACAGACTCTTTATTGCATTTATCACATCTTTTGTGGGTTTTCTCAAACTGTAGCATGCATGGAATTATGATTCTCAGTCAAATGGTTTCTTGGATTCATTGGAAGTATGATTACACTTGATTGGGTTGTTTCCTCCAATTAGAAGTAGGAGTAAATAACAGAATAAGCTCACTATACGAGCATGTAGATTCTTTTCAGTATGCTGGTTTGTAGCAGTATTTTGTCATTTCAGAGGTATGTGTCCAGAGTTTGAGAAAGTTGTAGAGATTTGGTAAATGACTCTATCACCCAATGAATAAGGCACAAGGTCTACAGGTTCTTGAAGCCTCACAAGGAGGACTTCATCCCACAGCAAGAACCATATGTTATAACTAGATCTTGTTCTTAGTTTACCTATTCTTTTTGTCCTAATTTTCAACTGTTGGTTTAAAATGATTTTACATTTTATGTTGATTTTAAAAACTTTTGGCAATCAATAATTTTTGTTGGATTTAATGCTTTTAATGGTTGAATTATTTCATTAATTTAATTTTAAAGTTTGTCTTTTGGGCTTATTAGTTAATATGTATATCTTTAAGCTTTCAAAAACTTATAATAAAAGTTTATTCCAAGTTTTTATTTATAATCTAACCCTCATTTTTTAGTCCTTTGTCAAATATTTTCATGAGGAGATTCTTGTAGCAGCTCTGTTTTTCCTGTTTTTTGTCATTATCATTGGGAGAATATTACGAGGTGATGGAAAGCAATTCTGGAAAACCAAAAGAGGTTTTTTTCCACGACAGAATCGTTCACAAAAACCTCTCTCAGTTTTTCAACAGTTGTGATCGTTTGAGATATTCGAATTCATTTTTGTGGCCTATTTGCAGGGTATGAATTATTTAATAATTTCTTGTTTTAGTCACAAACTTCTAGCACGTATTCTAATCAATTGAAGGGGTTTTTTAAAAACCAAGAGAGATATTTGTTCATAACATAATCATTTAAAAAAACCTCTCTAATTTTTTTCACAGGTGTCCCGGATTGAGAGATATGAAGGAGTCTTTGAGACCCAAATTTTCATAAATTCACCAAATTTCCCCAAATCCGATTTGCTATTTTTTGGTTAATTGCCTTTAAATATTTTGAGTTATCATGTAACTAATTGATGTAACTGTTTCAAATTTCGACGTAGAAGGTAGTTATGGAACTACTTTACCTTTGTAATAATAAAATGAAGACAAGCATACAATTTTGAGGTGGGATTTTTCATTCAAGAAGAGCCTTTTGGAGCATTGATTTCTCAAGCTAGCATTTATAGCTCATATGTAAGTGGATGACTGTTATTGATTATATATAAACTGATAAGCCCTTTCACCTGTCATTCTTTTTCATTTCTGATCTGGTTGATTGCTCAATGTACAATTTCATTTCCTGTTTAAAGGTTTATTCATGTAAATGCTTGTAGCATGTGGGTGGAATTAGTATTTTATGTGTAATGTTTATGGCTTATTGGGATGTGTTTGATCCCCAGTTTATCCAACTTGCATGATTCAATTCTGTATTAGCTTGTGGATGTTTATTTCCTCCTTGTTGATGAAGTTTTTAAAACCAAAACCCTAAAAACCAATTTTATTCTATTTCATTTTGAGATTGTGTTAGCTTGTTCTTATGGTAGTCTGGGAACAATTTCTAGCACTAACAGAAAGTATTTGATGTATGAAAAAGAATTGTATGCCATTATGCAAGCTCTTAAGCAATGGAGACACTACATTCTTGGCAAGGAAACAATCTTTCTTACTGACCATAAATCTTTATAGTTTTCCTCGTCCCAGTTGAAACTATAGACAACTCGACAACTCAAGTGGATTAATTACCTGCAACAATTTCAATTGGTAATTAAGTATCAGAAAGGAAAATCCAATGCTGCAGTCGATTATCTCAGCCGAGCACCCATTACTCTACTGTCTACAGTGATGAGTATGCAAGGTTACGACACCACTACTTGGCCACAATTGTATTCGGTAGACTGCAACTTCTCTGCAATTTATCAACAACTTCAAGCCAAAATACTATCTATTACCAACTACTTCCTGAAGGACACGTTGCTATACAAGCTTGGAAAGCTTTGTGTATCGACTGGTGAACACCGACAGAAGATCATTTGGGACGTGCACTACATCAAGACTGCAGGACATTTTGGAGTCACAAAAACACTTATTATCCTCCAAAATTATTTTTATTGACCTTCACTTAAATATGACATAAAAAAGTACATTCAATCATGTGTAGTTTGTGCCATTGCTAAATCATCGAATCGACGACAAGGACTATACACAGACCTTCCAGTTCCTAGTCGACCATGGGAATCTATTTCTATGGACTACTTAACAGGATATCCTACTACCAAACATCAACATGACGCGATCTTAGTAGTATTCGACAGATTTTCCAAGATGGTTATACTCATACCATGCAAGAAGACTACAACAACACAACTGACTGCTTATCTCTTCTTCGAACATGCGTGGAAACATTATGGTCTCCTAACGACCATTATTTTCAACAGAGATGCTAGATTTGTCAGCACCTTTTGGAAAAATCTCTTTCAACAACTCGACACGAGACTTTCTTTGTTAACAACCTTGCATCTGCAGACATACGAACAAATGAAAGTTGTAAATTTCTTGGTAGTGTAACTGCTTCGCAAGTACAACCATAAGAATCGTCGAACATGGGATGACAAACTTCCATACATACAACACAATTACAGTAGTGCTCAACACATTTCTATGGGTAAGAGTCCATTTGAGATTTGTTATGGATTTCAACCCTCGATGCCTATAGACTTGATCAGTTCCTCGACTGACACTGACTTTGAAGGACGAGAAGCTGAGAAATCATTAAAGTTCAAAGATCAAATCTACAACATCCAGAAGAAAGCACAAGAAATGTTGCAACGAGCTAATGTAAAAGCTAAGTCTTGTTAGAATAATCAACCCATAGTTACCTACCTTAGACATTAATTTTAATTATTTTTTGCCTTATTACCTAATTTCCTAGATTCCATTCTATGCTAGTTGCCTTCTACAAGTCCTAGAAGTCAACACATGCTAAAATTGAGTCATGGAGCGCTTGGGAAACATCCTGGAAACCAAATTTAGCATGTCTGCTTTATTCCAAATCCTCCAAAGTGAATATCTGCTTTTTCTGAAAAGTTGCCTTGTTTTATTCTGATTTAAGGCAAAAGGAAAAGGTAGACTAGGTGTAGTTGACTTGTTTTTTGCCCACATCATCCTCCTTCCTTTTCTCCAAATAAAAGCATGCATGAGTTGTCTTTCCATCCCTCTTTAGATTTCCCACTTGACTTAGCAAATTCATGAGCATCTTCATAGATTTGGAAACTGCTTTATGCACCTATGGGGGATTTGAATAGATTTAGTAAGCCTACTTTTTGACTATTTCGAATGGCATCTTTATGCATTCGATTCTCTCATGTAATGATCTATTGCAGAAACCTATTACTTCACAAGGTTGGATATTGTACACTTATTGAATACAGATCAATGTTATGCTCCAATTTTAGTCTCCTTTGGTGTGAATTTTGCATGTTTGATTAGCAATTTTGTGAGTGTAATTGTTCTAACTCTTGGGTTCAATTTCCACATGGCATCAGAGCCTTTTTAGATTGATTTCTCTCATTCCTTATTGCTATTGTAGGTTCAACATCTTGATTGGGAGTGCATTCTACTGACTGGAGGGCACAGTTTTTGAGCTATGGACCAATCTCAGAAGATCATTTTGACTCCATTCAATTTCTTTGAGTTGAAAGTTGAGATGGAGATATTTTTGAGAGAAAAAGGTATCTACAAGGTAACTATGGCAACAAAGGGAGAGCCCAATGCAGCTGCAGAGAAAATTAAATGGCACGACAAAAGGGATGAGGCCTATGCTCTTTTGTGTCTAAGCATTTCAAGAGACCTCCTCTTCCATCTTAATGGATTGACATCACCTAACGAAGTGTGGGAGAAGCTAGAAGAGATTTTTGGAAATATAGATGAGTTGAGAGGACATCAAATCGAGAATGAGCTAATCTCCTTGAGTTCCCAGTAGCTTCGAATCATTGCAACTCTACTTTTCCAAGTTTAAGGCCCTTGTTTTGCAGTTGAAACAGTGTGGGATCGAAAAGAAGGAAGAGAAACTAGTTTTGGCCATACTTTCTAAGCTTGGTCCTGATTATTCAATGTTTTTTTCGATCTTCCTTGCCACCAAGTTGACAGCTCGATCTTGGAATATGCCTAAACTTGCAGAGTTCATGGAATCCCTCACACAGGAGCAAGATAAGTTGGTGATGATGGGCACCATCAAACCTTCCAAAGACTAAGCTTTGGTTGCTGGAGATTCAAAGGTGGATTCAAAAAGCAAGAAAAAAGCTAAAAAGCCAATTGAGCAAAAGAGAGACAAGAACAAGTCTCAAGAGGAGCCCCAAGGTTCCAAGAAGAACTCCTAGAAGAAGAAGAACAAAGGAGAAATGAGCAAGTGCGCAGACTACAGTAAGGGCTATCATCCTAAGAGCTCTTGCATGAAAAATCAAATTGACATGTTGACCCAACTCTTAGAGAAGAATAACATCTCCCTTCCTGATTGCTCAAATAAGAGGGAAGGAGGATCAAATTCAGAGGACAAAGAGAGAGTATATGCCTTGGTTGCTGGCACATCAAGCTCACCTAGCTTCATCATAGACTCTGGAGCTTCTAGACACATGGTTTTGACAAAAGAGATATTCTCCTCTCTTGACATGTCGAAAGGTCCACCAATAGTTTTGGGAGACGACTCTCTCACTGACAATTTGGGGAAGGGAAGGATTGAGTCTTGACCATGGTAAGTTCAATAATGTGTTGTATGTTCCAGGTCTTGCCTCTAATCTATTGTCAATGTATCATATGACTCATACTGGGTCTCAAAAGAAGGTCATATTCTCCCCTGATGATGTTGAAATCATTGATATTTCGAATGCTAAAGTCATAGCAAAAGGTGTTGTAGATCACACTTCAAAGGTATATGAGTTTTCCCATTTTCTACCCTAATCAAACCCCTATGCTCTTCTGATTCATGCTAATGAAGTAAGCAAGCTTTGGCATGAAATATTTGGCCATCTTAACTACAAGTATCTTTCTGATTTGAGTGAAAAAGATATGGTCATAGGGTTACCAAAGATCAAGTTTTCTAAGGGAGTCTATCAAGTTTGTATCCTAGGAAAACACCCAGAGCACAAGTATGAGAAAGCTAGTCATGAGAGAACCTCTACACCTCTTGAGCTAATCCACAGTGGCATTGCTGGTCCATTCCCTCATATGTCCATGAGTCAAGCCAAATATGCAGTGACCTTCATAGATGAATTTTCTAGGTATTGTTTGGTTTACTTCCTAAAGCATAAGTCTGAAGTTTTTGACCTCTTCAAAGTCTTCAGAGCCTTGGTTGAAAACCAGTCTGGGAGGAAACTCAAGATCCTCAGATCTGACAATGGTGGTGAGTATGTCAAGTCTGAGTTCATTCACTATTGTAAAGATGTAGGTATTCAGATGCAACATTCAATCCCTTACACACCACAGCAAAATGGTGTTGCTGAGAGAAAGAACAGATCACTAAAGGAGACGGCAACCTGCATGATGGAGGCTAAGACTTTGCCACCAAAGTTTTGGGCCGAGGCTATAAACTGTGCATCCTACATCCAAAATAGGGTGCCTCATAAACATCTTGATGGTATGACTCCTTTCGAAGCTTGGAATGGACACAAGCCAAATGTGACCCATTTTAGTATTTTTGGCTAAAAGGCTTAGGCTAGAATTCCAACTGAAAAGAGGAAGGCTTTGCAGCCCCAAAGCCAAGAGTGCCTATTTGTTGGGTATTCTGAAGATTCAAAAGGGTACAAGCTGATCAACTTGAGCACTAACAAATCTTTCATTGAAAGAAATGTTCAGTTCCAAGAAGAGCCTTTAGTAGCAGTTGAAGTTAGAGAGTCTTCTTCACCACCAGATCCATTGATTGTAAGTGGAGAGACTAATGAGTTTGTTAATTTTGATATGTCTGATAATGATGATTTGATTGCAGATCCTAATAGTCCTACAAGACCAAAATGGGTAGCAAATACCATTCATGCAACTGGGGAACTAGCTGGAAATCCTAGTGACACTAGGAGGACTAGATCTCAATTTAACAGTGCCCTTTGTGTGAAAGATCCTCTATTTGCTGAGAAGTGCTATTTGATGGTTGAATCAGATCCACAGACATATGAAGATGTAGTAGATGATCCAAGATGGCAAACAACCATGAAATAAGAATTGAGCTCGCTCCAGAAGAACAACACTTGGGAACTGATTGATCTTCTCCCAGGGAGGAAGCTAGTTCAATGTAAGTGGGTTTTCAAGACTAAGTTTGCTGCTGATGGTTCACCTTTGAAATATAAGTCAAGATTGGTAGCCAAGGGCTACTCACAAGTACATGGTATTGACTACAATGAAACCTTTGCACCAATGTCAAAGATGGAATCCATAAGGCTAGCTCTAGCCATTGTAGCTTCGAAGCAGTGGGAGGTACATCACATGGATGTGAAGTGTGCTTTCCTAAATGGATATCTCACTAAAGAGATTTACATGCAGCAACCTGAAGGGTTTGTTGCTAATCCATATTTAGTGTGCAGGTTAAAGAAATCATTGTATGGGCTCAAGCAAGCCCCCAGGGCTTGGTATGCCAAGATTAATGGCTTTTTTCTATCACTGAGTTTTGTTTGATGCAATTCTGATCCTAATGTCTATTTGAAGTTGATTCATGGTTCTTTGATGATTATTGTCTTGTATCTGGATGACCTTTTGATTACAGGAAGTTCAAAGAAAGAGATTACCTCCTTGAAGGAAATGTTATGGGAGCCGAGGAGAGAAGCTCGCAGCACTGGTGTAGATCTTGGTGCTAGCCATATATTTCTTAAGGTAGGAGGAGGAAACAAGCTACTTTCTGCGATGTACTCTCACACTTCTGCATAGCTATTTTCTACCCTATTCATACATAGCCTCTAGATGCTCATTTGACTGTTTCAAACTCTGGAATTTTTCAATCTGTACGTTCAAAGGTTATTTATCCTATTTCGACCTATAAACCCATGATGCTACTTGAATCTCGAAGAAGGTGTGGAAGGATCTAGCTTTACTTGAGGATGAAGGCGCATAGGGCTTTAGCTATGGGAATTCTGCAATGAACCATGCATTTTCTATGACAGATTTGGGATTGTTGAGCCAATTCTTGGGTCTCGAAATTGCTCAATCCCAACATGGAATCAAAGTACATCAGTCCAAGTATGATCTGGATTTTTTGAACAAGTTCAACATGAAATATTGCAAGCCAAGCAAGACTCCCTTCCTTTCAGGAGTTAAGCTTGAAGAAGCAGGTTCTTCTCCTATGGTAAATAATACACTGTAGAGGCAGTTGATTGGGTGTTTTCTTTATCTTACACACACTCGACCTGATCTATCTTATGCAGTTAGTGTGGCTTCGAGATACATGAATTAGCCTCATGAGATCCATTGGAGAGCAGCCAAAAGGATCCTAAACTTTGTTCAAGGAACAAGAACTCATGGGATCTTCTACAAAGCAAAATCTGATCTTGATTTGATTGGGTTTACTGACAGTGATTGGGCAGGTGACAACACAGATCGAAAGTCTACATCAGGATATGTGTTCATGCTTGTAGAAGGACCAATCAGCTCTTCAAGCAAGAAGCAGAGTGCCATAGCATTCTCATCTACAGAAGCAGAGTATAGAGGAGTTGTAAATGCAACAACTCAATGTTTGTGGTTGCAGGGGATACTTGGAGAATGTGGTTTCGAATCAAAGTTTTCAACTATTATCTACTATGGTAATCAAAGCACCATTCAAATCTACAATGATCTAGTTCATAGACAACGAACCAAGCACATTGAGATCCATATGCATTACATCAGGCATCTTTTACATGATGGCACCATTGATCTACTCTTATGTGCATCTTCAGAACAAGTAGCAGACATCTTGACCAAAGTTTTTTGTGAGAAGACCTTCGGCAATCTCAAATCACTGCCAGGGATTGTTGTTCATGCTATGAAGCATCATTGATGACAAGATTTCCAAAAATTTTGTTTTTCTTGTATTTTCCCAATGGGTTTTTGCCTCTTTCCTTGGTTGTATGGACAGGCAGTATGTAAAGGGTGAATAAGCCTTGTTGCTAGGACCTATAGTTTTCTGATATTTACTCATAAAGACAGGCTTAAGGGGGGGTGTTAGAATAATCAACCCATAGTTACCTACCTTAGACATTAATTTTAATTATTTTTGTCTTATTACCTAGTTTCCTAGATTCCATTCTATGCTAGTTTCCTTCTACAAGTCCTAGAAGTAAACACATGCTAAAACTGAATCATGGAGTGCTTGGGAAACATCATGGAAACCAAATTTATCATGTCTGCTTTATTCCAGATCCTCCAAAGTGCATATCTTCTTTAATCTGAAAAGCTACCTTGTTTTATTCCGATTTAAGGCAAAAGGAAAAGGTAGACTAGGTGTAGTTGACTTGTTTTTTTCCCACATCATCCTCCTTCCTTTTCTCCAAATAAAAGCATGCATGAGTTGTCTCTCCATCCCTCTTTATCTTTCCCACTTGACTTAGCAAATTCGTGAGCATCTTCATAGATTTGGAAACTGCTTTATGCACCTATGGGGGATTTGACTAGATTTAGTAAGCCTACTTTTTGACTATTTCGAATGGCATCTTTATGCATTCGATTCTCTCATGTAATGATATATTGCAGCAGCCTATTACTTCACAAGGTTGGCTATTGTACACTTATTTAATACAGATCAATGTTATGCTCCAATTTCAGTCTCCTTTAGTGTGAATTTTGCATGTTTGATTAGCAATTTTGTGAGTGTACTTGTTCGATCTCTTGGGTTCAATTTCCACAAGGCTTGACATGATAAGCTTCATATTCCTCATTCATTCCAAATTGGGGATCAGGTTTGGTTACATCTAAAGAAGGAGTGCTTCACTGGCCCATACAGAAAGTTGAAACCTTTGTGATATGGTCCATACAATATCCTTAAACAGATTGGAGAAAATGATTTTCAGCTCAACATTCCTACATGCCTTGGCCTACATTCAATCTTTAATGTAGATCTACTTCGACCATACCATGCACCATTGTTGGAACATAACGACTTGCAGACAACAAAACCCGAAGACATCCATCAAGATGTTCAGGAACCTCTCCTTTGTGACACCATAGTGGGACAACGCATATGCCATACAAGGAAGAACTGCATTCCCTTGTTTCAAGTAGCTAAAGCTGGACAGCTCCCCGCACAAGGAAAATGGTACTCTGATACTGAACGAATATACAATGGAGCCCATTATTTCTTAAGGAAGGAGGAATGATCCAACCAACAATTGGCATGCTGTCGAACTTCGACAAATTCTAGCACTTCGACTACTTTGACTGCTTCGACAGGTTCAACATCGGCTTTGAAAAGTCCGAAGCTTGACACAATTGACTTCGACAACCTTAACAGGCTTCGCGTTCGGCATGCAACATCTCCACATTCATTGTCGACATCGACGACTTTCGAACATCAACATCAACGATTGAACTTTCGAACCGTTATAACTTCTTTTGTAACTGAACGTAACGGGTAGTCATCAAAGTGTCTCAACATTCTATATAAACATGTACACTATTGTAGTATACAGATCAACCATTCAACCATTTCAATCATATTGATCCTTCTTTCATTGAAAATAAGTGTTTGGTTCGCATTCTTGCATATTGTCTATGCACATACTTTCTGTTGATATAGTGTATTTATTGCTTTACTTGTTCTTTTCTATGCTTCCGCCATAATAATGCTCGACTCGTTAAGTCGACTGTTGTCCCCAACGTACACCTAGGTACGACCTAGATCAAAGATAATGTAGTGTTTTAATCAATTCAAAACATTATACTTCCATCAACTACAAATGTGAGATAGGTTCACATCCATCATTTCACTACCATTAAAAATAATGTGGCATTTTGATCAATTCAAGACATTATACTTCCATCAACTACAAATGTGAGATAGGTTCATTTCCATCATTTTATTACATGGCCAATAAACTTTAATTTTAATCCACTATATTTGAAAGGAAATCACCATTGTCTTATTTTATACTAACTCCAAGAACAATCATAGTTCCTTTCTTCATTGCAATCTTGTTGTTGTCACATATCCAACAAAGATTAGAGATGGGGATTAGACTTTTATTTGTCATATACACAAAGCAAAAGACAATAGATGACAATGGTCAAGTATGGCAGTGACACAGTGAAGGAATTGATGGCCAATATTTTAGGATGACTCAATTTGTTCTAGGAAAATGTTTTAAATCTAAGAAAAAACTCTACACACACCTTATTACAATTTGTCCCCTAGGTAAAGATCGTTGTTGTTTTGCATTGCTTTCCTCTTAGTTGATAAGTGACCGTTGGTTCATATTGCCCTTCACTGCCCATTCAAGTGTTTATGTAATTATACAATGTGAAATCCATTGAGTGATGGAGTCCTAAATTAAAATAAATATCTCAATTGGGATATCACTTACACCATATAACTTGGTTGTATGGAGTAAAACACATGCATCCTCCTACATAAAAAATGGTGGACACTATCCACCAGGAATAATTTAATAGCGCCCTTTAACACATAATTTTGACACTATCAATAGGTACACCTTAGCAACAATTGTCGTCCTTCCACCACCACATATGTTTTTTCATTTTTTGGTTGATTGCCCCACCTCCATTTGTTCACTTGCACTCCTTTGCTCACTCACTCATTCTGATGAATCACTCACTCTCTTATGCTTGCTTCTTTGCTCGTGTTGATTGATCACTCACTCGGGCCTCCACCTCCATAGATTATAGTTGCCATCACACCCTCTACCACCCCAAGTAAATATATACCTAGACATATCGAAGGGGGCAACATTGGTTATTGCTATTGATATAAGTAAAGGAGCATGAGTAATCAATTGGTATGGGCAAGCAAAGGAGGGTGAATAGATAGAGGTGGATCAACATACAAAGGAGTGTAGTGCTAAAAAAGAGTGGTCATTGTCAAAGTGTATCAATTGATAATATCAAATTTTAGTGTTAAAGAGTGCTATCAAATTGTGCAGGGTCAATAACACTAGCCCATAAAAATATGTTCATAAGTAAAACATATAAATTTGCAACCACGCAAGGACAACTATTCCAAAGATACTTATTTAATTCCACAACACCATTTCCCAGCTACAAACCTAAGAAAGAGAGTGCAAAGTGTTAATGTGTCTTCATTCATGGAGTAGGGTACCCTATAGAATAAACTAATCTTGTCATAAAAGAGCCCTTTTTTTTCCATGACAAATCTAATGTGAATGGTCAATCATATGAAAAAAGAAACAATCATATGAAAAAAAATTATGTTGTAGTGGGATAAGAGAGTGCAAAGTGTTAATGTGTCTTCATCCGTGGAGTAGGGCACCCTATAGAATGGCCATTTTACAAATGGGATAGCATAATCTCGGCAAAATGGGAGCATGGGGAGGGTTTGCAGTTGCTGGTAGGTGGTCATGGTGTCGTCTGTCCCTAGGTTGACATTCTCTGGCTCGCCCTGCTTCATCACGTTCACCTGCCTACTAGGCTTCTGGGTTTTTCTGTGCTCTCCTGGTAGGATTGGGCTCCGTAATCTTTATCCCTTTACATTTTTTGGGTTGCATGTTAGCCTCTCCCGCCTGCTTGTTGCTCGGTCCTTTCGTATGTTTTGCTTTTTCTTGATAGGTCTGAGCTTTGGCTCGCCTCTGTCACTTGGTGGCTTCGAGTATGCTTCTGTTTTTTTTTAGCTACCAATCCGGTAACCACGTTGTTTACCCCCAGGCGGTCTACCACATGGAGTTCCTCCCCCATTCTGGGGGACTAGTACCAACCATGAACAAAAAAGTGGGAATAAGCGTTTTTACTTGCAGGTTTGCACCTCGGCCATGATGGCTTCCCTTTTGTTGAGTGTATTGGCTGGTTTTTTTCTGGTATTTTTGGGTTTTCCACTTGCATGGGTTTTACTTTGTCTTTGGTGCTTTTTCGGTTCACAGGGTAGTCTTTGAACGCCCATGTCACCCTGTCACATGATTTTCGGGGTTGACTTCTTAGGTCGCTTTCTTCTCCTCTTAGCACTCGAGTTTTTTTGTTTTTCGAGGTTTTTCGAGGGTTTTTTCCTTAGTCTCATATTGTTAGAATTTTCACTCTTTTATGAACGACCCTTACACCCTTGTCAAATCAGATTGTTGTCATTATTGAAGCACGTTGGAACTTGGGTGATTTCCCCGTTTCTCCCGTGAACAGTTTGTTTTTCTGGCAGTTTATTGTTTCCCTGTTTAGGGTTTACTCTCTGGGCTCGATGGGTTTTGGTCTTGTCCGTTGGACTTACCTTGGTCGTTTGAGAACCCTATGGTCTGTAGGGTCTCTCAGACTTGGTTTTTTTGTGGATCGACTATACATCTGGCAGGTGTATCTGGACACTTGTCGGGTCTTCACACTTGCCTTGGGTTTTTTTAGTAGCATGGAGAAGAACGTGGATACTTTGCAGGATCCCTCACACCCCCGAAGGAAATGGAGGACTAAGGGTATCAAGGAACAAGAGGGAAAGTATCATTTTGTACTCGAGTATGACATTTACATGGATCGGTTTGAGTCCCTCTGCACTCGGGAATTGGTGGGCAGGCTAGAATATTGTCACATGGGAAAAAAGGAATGGGTGGAATGGGAAAACGAGCACTGGAAGCCCATTCTGACCTATATCCCCACTATTATTCTACTTGCTAAAGGCTGGATAGTCTTCATGTTTCTGGAAGAAGAACATGCTTCTATCATCTTGGATTCTCTCTAGCGGATTAGAAAGGGTTCTTTGGTGTTGGGAATATGGCATGTACACTTTGATCCTTTGCGGGAAAGGGTGACAAAGCGCCATCTTTAGGTACTTTTACCCTCGTTGCCTTTTCCACTTTGGAGCAAGGGTATTCTTGAAGGTATTGCCAATACCATCGGAAGGTTTGTTGTTGTTGAAGAAGACTATCATCTCATTTTCAATAAGAGGATGGTGAAGGTGCTTGTTGAAATTGACATCTCTTCAGGGCTACCGGCTGAAGTCAAAATCCTTTGTAAAGAACGTCTCTTCGTCCAGCATCTGGATTACTTACATGTTCCCTTTCGTTGCAGTAGATGTCATGATTTAGGACATCTGTGCAGTACCTATCCCTTTCTCCTTCGGGGGTCTGGCTTCTCGAGCAGGGATGGGTCACTTTCTCTTATGCTCCAGGATGCTCCCTAGACATTGCTAACTGTTAACACTCCGGCTCATCCGAAGATAGGTAAATACTCACAAGCTCTTTCTCTTTTTGGTGAGGTTTCGGGCTCAGATCTTTTGGCTATAAACGATATTGAGGTTGGTGTCTCCCACAGTAAATCTCCTTACCTGGCTCAGCTCTCTATCCCTCCTTAGGTGACCTCTTCAGAGCCACCTCCTTCTTTGTCTCCTACCTATGAGGAGGCTCTCCAATTGGTGGATCCCTCCCCCTCAGGCTCGATCTCTCCACTGCTGAGGAGGCCCCCCCTTTATTCTCATCTAAGGACTTTCCACCTCTCCCTCGTCCTGTCTCTTTGGATCCCCAAGCCCCATCACCTCACAACCCTTGCTCGACACCTTCCTTCTCAGACCTTTCACTTCAAAAATCCCTTTCCATTTTCTCTGCAAAAGCTCCTATTTCTCCCTCCACCTTACCGCTAAACTCTATTCGATTTGAAAATGTGACTGTCGGGAAAAAGAAAAAAGAAAATCCTGGCCCGCTTGGGTCGAGAACTTCTGTCAACCCTCCTTTTACTCCTCTGTCTGTGCGTATCAAAAACGTTGCGCATGGTGTCTTTGTAAAACCTTCTTGGGGGACTTAGAGTGTCGTCTCCCCAGCCAGATGTTCCTTAATGAAGATTTTGTCCCTCATTGTTCGTGGTCTAGGTGGCACGGCCAAACAAAGATGCTTCCATTCACTTCTTCTCTCTCTAGCTCCAGATTTGATTTTGTTTCAAGAGACTATGTGCAGTACGTACTCGGCACTCCTTGCTTTCTCAAAACTTATGCCAAATTGGGAATTCTGTGCCATGAGTCCCTTGGGTCTTTCAGGGGGTTTGCTCATAGCTTGGAACCCTCTATTTGTTCGATGCTAGGCCTTCGAAACTGCTGCCAGTATTCTAGTCAAGACTATATTTCGCGA
This sequence comes from Pseudotsuga menziesii, assembly GCA_001517045.1. Taxonomy (NCBI): domain Eukaryota; kingdom Viridiplantae; phylum Streptophyta; class Pinopsida; order Pinales; family Pinaceae; genus Pseudotsuga; species Pseudotsuga menziesii. The sequence goes on from LPNX010833978.1 coordinate 228,799, forward strand.
CACCTCCTCACCCTTGGCGATCCTTAACTACTATGGTCCTTATCGCAACCGAGAGTTTTTTTGGAATAATGCAATGACTGGAGGATTGCTTAATATTCTTAATCTGATACTTGCATGTCATTTAAACCTTACCATGAATGCTGCAGAGATATGGGGGGGGGGGATATTCAATTGATCCACTTGGGCCACATTTCAAACATCTTTTTTCCTTCGTTGACCTGGTAGACATCGCTCCTTCGTGTGCAGGACCTACCTGGAGAAATGGGAGGACTAGGGATGAAGGGATTAGTAAAAAGCTCGACCGTTTCTTGTTGTCATCTTCTTTGGTCCCTACTCTTCATAGACACCGGGTTTGGACTCTCCCATCGGACATCTCATACCATTTTCCTATTTGTCTTGAATGGATATTGAGGAATAGGGCCCATAACTACCCCTTCAAGTTCAACAGGGCATGGCTCCTGGATCGGGATTTTACTCAAATGGTTAAGAGGGTCTGGCCTACTCTGAAGCCCTCTGAAGATGCCGATAACATGGGGTTACTGTCACACAATCTTAGAATGATTAAGGGTGAAGTTAAGACTTGGATCAAACAAAAATCCATTGAAATGGAAAAGGAATCTCTTAGTTTGGATGAGGATATCAGATCTCTTTTGACATCCACTTCCTCCAGAATTCTTACACAAGATAAATAGAAGACTTTGAATGAGCTCAGACTGAAAAAGAAACACATTTTGGCACATGAATTGCTCACTTGGCAGCTAAACTGTAGATCTTTATGGGCAACACAAGGTGATGCAAATACAAAATAATTTCACTCTATTGCATCAGGGCGTAGGAATCAGAATGCTATTTAGGCATTAAAAGACGATGAGGATAATTGAGTGGAAGATGAGTATAGTCTGAAGGATCTGGGTATCAAACATTTCTCCCAGATTTTCAAGGATGACAACCAGACAAGCATTTTGGCACAACTTAAGGTAATTAAGCTTTTCCCATCTATGCTCTCACAAGAGGAGGTTGACTGCTTCATTGAGGAAGTTTCCATTGGGGAGATAGAGGGGGTTCTTAAATATTTCAAGAAGGACAAAAGTACTAGGTCGGATGGTTGGCCTGTGGAATTCTTCCTTGATTTCTTTGATTTGATGGGTGGGGATTTGTTGAATGCAGTGGAATGCTCAAGGCTCTCTGGTAGGGTCACTCCCTCCTTAAACTCTACTTTCCTTGCCCTGGTACCCAAGAAGGATAAACCTGTCTCTTTTGCTGATTTTAGACCCATATCTTTGTGTTACCTGGTATACAAGCTCATTACTAAAATCATTGCCCTCAAGTTAAAGCCTCACTTGGATTCTCATATATCATAGGAGCAGTTTGGGTTTCTCAAGAATAGGCAAATTGTTGAGCCCATTGGTATCACCTAGGAGGTCCTTCATACAGTTAAGACAAAAAATAAATGTGCCCTCATTCTCAAGCTAGACTTGGTAAAATCCTTTGATAGGGTTAACTAGTCTTTTCTCAGACTCATCTTGCTTTAGATTGGGGTACCTCTACTGGGGGTTAATTGGATTATGGGTTTCCTGTACTTTGTTGTGTTGGTTAATGGAACCCCTTCAAATTTCTTCATAGCCTCTAGGGGTTTAAGGCAAGGTTGTCCTTTATATCCCCTCTTGTTCATTCTCATCATTGAAGGACTCAACTTATTGATTAAGGATGCAAAGGCAAAAGGTCTGATCAGAGGTATAAAAATTTCCTCTGCCCTGGCTTTAACACACCTCGTATTTGTGGATGATGTGGTACTCCTTGGCACCAGAACTATTGCAGAATGGATGGCTTTTGAGGTTATTTTGGATACTTTCTGCATGTCTTCTGGAATGTGCATCAGTGTGGACAAATCTGGGTTTCTCTTTAATAACATTGAGGAGGGTTCTCTACTTAGTATCTCACATGCCTTACCACACAAGATGGAACATATTACAAAGGGCTTTAAGTATCTAGGATATTTTATCAAGCCACTGGGTTATAAGGTGAAATGTTGGTTATGGCTGATACAAAACTTTGAAAGAAGAATTAACCACTGGGCTCATAAATGCCTCTCAATGGGAGGAAGACTAGTTCTAATTCGAGTTGTTTTGTCAGGCATGCTTGTTTATTGGTTGGCATTGGTGCCAATACATGTTTGTGTTTTGGTCAGGCTCAGACAATTAATCTTTGCTTTCCTTTGGGGTTCCTTGAGGAACAAGAACAAATACCACTTGGTGAAATGGAAACACCTTTCTTGGCCCAAAGACTTAGGCGACTGGGGTATTAAAAACTTGACCTGCTTTAGTATTGCTCTGAGACTTAAAAGCCTTTGGATGGTACTTCATGGTAATGGCATCTGGCATCAGGTTATTATCAGAAAAATATTTAAAAAATGGATTAGTGGTTTCATGGATTAGGGATAAAATTTTGTTGTTAGAGGTTCCTCCATTTTCTGGAATGGGTTTCTGAATACCCTTTCTTGGCTTGGAAAATGCTTGGCTTGGCAAGTGGGTAATGGACAGGATATCCTTGTCGGAGCAGATCCGATTATTGGCTCTACATCTTCCTCTTTTCTCCCTGGCGATCTTGAGGATTATCTTTTAGATTATGGTATTATTACTTTGCATCATGCTCATAATACATTGACAGGGACCCATGGATACTGGTTCATTGCTGAGGATCTGGATATTGGTGGTGCTTGGAAAGATGTTGGGGATGGTTATACAAGGGGCCTGGAACAAGGCAGAATCTGTCTAAATACTGTAGCAGAATCATTATTATGGGCACATAACAAACAAGACGAGAATGTCTTGGCAGCCTTGGTTTATGATCTTATTGTTAAATCCTCTTCTCCCCCAACTTGTGACAAGGTTTATGTCAATATTTGGTGCCATCGATTATCATTAAAGATTCGTTGCTTCAGTTGGCTGGTCATAGAGAATAGGATTTTAACTTGGGAAAATCTAAAGAAAAAGGGATGGATTGGGCCTGGCGTTTGTGCACTCTACAATTCAGGTGAGGATTCGGTCCAACATTTGTTTATTACTTGCTCCTTCATCAAATCGGTGCATTCCAACCTTTGTGAAAGATATCACTATCAGCCTCCATCTCTGAACAGCTCCCTCAGAACTTTCTTGGAATGTTGGTTTGCAAAATATGCACTACACTCTGATTGCAACTATCTTCCATTCTTTATTCTGTGGTGTATTTGGAAAGGACGTAACCTCTGTTTATTTGAGGGGAAGGTAACATCAGTACTCAACATGATTCACTAGATTGAGTACTTCATACATCTCTACCCTGTAGAAAAGGAAAAAAACAAAATCAGGATAGTGGGACCTGGCCCAACCCTGGCTTACCCCTATGGTTTCTTTGATGGGGCTGCTACAGACTATAAAGGAGGAGCAGGCTTCTAATTGGCTCTAAATGAGTCTCACACTTTTGAGTTTGCAATGGGGGCAGGTATTTGCACAAATACAAAAGCAGAACTTATGGCACTGTGGGCTTTGTTGACTGTGGCAAACATGATGGGAATCCCTTTGCTGAATATTTTTGGAGATTCAACAGTCATCATTAAATGGGCAAATTATCAAGCTTCCCTGGATCCACCTGATTTGAGTCACTGGTGTATGGACACCAGAAGACTGATGTCTTGCTTTTCAACCCTGTCCTTCAAACATACATATCGAGAACACAATCAGCTTGCTGACAGTTTATCAAAAAAAGCCCAAACTTTGGCTCCTGGTTGTGGCTCCTTCTCAGAGTTTTATGATGGCATTTTTGTCATGAGTGATACTTTTCAGCTCTTTTGAGCATGGTGCAGGAGCAAGGCTCCTTTCTTTTTATGCACCTTTTTGTTGTTTTCTAGTATAAAGGAGCAGGTTTTTTTTATTTACATCATTCTGCACAACTTTGTCTCCTCGATATGTATGATTGTCTGGCAGGTCTTGATATGGAGATGTCTTGTCTCAAATTGTCTCTTCTTTTGGGGAATTTTTTGGTTCTCCGAGTGATGGTTCTGCTTCTTTCCCCATTGCTTACTCAAACTTGTGAGGCTGTTTCTGGCTGTATGTATGACGGAGCATATATTTTGTGATGTATGAAAGTGCCCCAATAGTCGGGATGTATATCAGATGTCCTTTGATTCACTAATGAATAACAAGGTTAGGCTTTTTTCTTCTGAAAAAAAAATACCCTATAAAATAAACTAATCTTATCATAAAAGCCTTTTTTTCCCATGACAAATCTAATTTCAATTGTCAATCATATGAAAAACAATTATGTTGTGGTGGGATAATTATGTTATAGTGTTATTATCCCATTTTAAGAGAATTCAAATCTTCTCAAATTTTATTAAATTTCGAGATTTATTGGAAATTTAACTTATTATATTTGCTAGTTGCTAGATTTCCACCCGTGAAAAGAAATTTATTATAAAAATATATCGCCACGAAAATCCAAACCAAAACCTTTTACACGACGTTATTGGCCTTGCCTCCACGTGGCATAGGATATACTCAATGAATATCTCGAAAAATACCTCGCTCTGACAGGCTTTTATGAGACCATATAAAGAAGGGACAGTCAATATCAAGCATCGTAAGCCTCACAAAGTGAGCGCACCTTAAAAATAATAAGACCAAGAAACACAAAATAATGTCCATACACACGTGGCAAGCTATTGTCAGCCCAACAGAGGGTAAATAATAACGTGTTGTGTCCAGCGTGGCAAGTAGCCGTTATGATAGGAGCGGGGAGAGCCGTTGGATAGAGAAGATGGGGAGGCAAGAGATTTGACCGTTGGCAACGTCTGTCCTCAAATTTCAAAATAGGAACCATATTTATGATATTTTTTATGGGTTGACTGTCTTCATTATCTTGTGCTCGATCTGGCTTCGTCCCTTATGTATAAGTCGATCCCGCCATCTTGAGATCACTGAAGAAGCTTGCAAGCACCGGATCCTCTGTTTCTGTTCCCGTCAATTTTTCAGGTACGCTGTTTGTTATTGTTCTCTTCTTAACCTTTCTTTTTGGCTTTTCAAGGCTTTAATTGTTCTGCGTGTGATGAAGATCAGTCCATTTGTGTTCATCTCCGAGGATTTTGATTTGTGGGTACCGATTGGATATTGCGTTGTAGGTATGCGTCAGTCACATTTGCAGAGATATTTTAAAGTTTTTTTCTATTTTCTTGCTACCCTGTCTATCGAAACCCTTAACATCCTCCAGAAAGGCTATAACAATACTTTTGAATTCGTGTGGAGGGTTTGAGCGCCTTCGGAAGTAGGAGAATCTGTTTTCATGTGGGCAGTGATTGGATTTCGATTTCTCTGGCGTATTAGGCTGAGACACAGAGATATTAGTGAGGCATTGGTAGAGAACATAGGTCTAAGGATTATGGCTAATTTAGGATTCCTGGTTTGAATATGGGTGGTTGCCCTTTTGGTGTTACAAAATCTAGAACTCGTGGATATTAGGGTGTTTGAAGTCTCCGCTGCATCCCTTGTTTGTATTGAAATATTTGAGGCAAATGCTTGTTTGGGCTATTGTGAATTATGATATTATAATTGATTTTGTCTTTTCGGGTTCATTGCCGAAGACCCTGGTTTAGTCTCTTTGTTAAGAAGCTATATCCATATGCAAGAAGCATTATTCTCTCAAAGAACCATGTATATATGAAGAAGAGTAATCATCCTTGTTTTCTGGACAGATTCTTGTTTCAGGCTTCATGGTGTTGTGGGCTTGTGCTCTTCTTTGCTGGGGTTAATACTTTTCTGTGATCTTACCCTCTATAATTGTTGTTTTTGCAGTTTATTTGGTTGCCAGAGCTGCTACCCCTGGGCCTCTGGGATACCGTGAGATTCAACCTTGTGAAGAAGAGCGTCAGCAATCAAATTGCTTAGATGTTCCCCAACAAGGTAAGTATTTCTTTATAGAAGTATGTCAGACTAGCCCTTGGGAAGACGGTTTTTTTTCTTTTATTTAAATTTTGGTTCTGGATTGTTGCAGCAAACCCAAGGGCTTGTACAGAATAAGAAGATGGCTTCTAGGGCAGCCCAACCAAAAGGTACCTGTGAAAACTATACTTCATTCTTGAAGACTTAACTGACCTGTTCTTTTATTTTTAACTTGCATATGCTTGGCTTGGTAATTTATTTTGTCTAAAACAAAAGAAGCTTCTGCAGCAATGAACCCTAACCAGAAGGTATCTCAAGCCGCAAACAATAGGAGAGCTCTGGGAGATATTGGTAACATTGTGGCAGATGTTGGTGGTAAATGCAATGTCACCAAGGAAGGAGTCAATCGGTACGTTATACAGAATTGCTGGATATGAGGCATGTGACCCAAAGAGATAAAACATGTATTGGAACAAATTCTTTTTCTGAATCTGATATCTGATTTTATTTCTATTTACAGGAAACCTCTTGCTCAGGTCTCTCGCCCTATTACAAGGTTAGTTCAATCATGTTTTAACAACCCATTGCTTAGCATAATGATTCTAAAGCCTTCGTTTGTGCCTCTTGTCTGTTTTTTTAATTAAACTTGTGGATAATTTGTAGGAGTTTTGGGGCTCAGTTACTTGCACAGGCTGCTGCAAATAAGGGCATCTCTGCTGCCAATAATGTAATATCTTGATCCCATATCTGTATACTGTAGTTTATGTTTTTCTCTTCCTTTCACTGATGCTGTTTTCATTTTTTTCCCCAGCAAATTCAAGCACCAGTTGTCATTCCGAAGGCAGAGGTTGTGCGGGGAAACAAGCAAAGGAGAACTAGCAAGAGCAAGGAGATTCCTCCTACAACTCTAGTGAACAAGGATGAATCAGATGATTGTGTTATTATCGAACAACCACACAGGATAAAACCAACTTGTAATCACAATGCTGAAGCTGCAGGAAACAAAGACAAACCTCAATTACAAACAGCAAAGCCTAAATCACTGACAGCATCTCTAACATCACGAAGTGCAGTAGTAAGTTGCTCATGATGTGTTTTTCTTTTCAATTAACTTTGTATTCTGTGAACACAATTGAACATTACCTTAGGATGTCACAAGGTTCAATAATTCTCAGCTTATTTATAGAACTGTTGATTTTGTAAATCTTCCAATGAGATAAGTAACCTAGATTTTATTTCTGTATCATGTCAATTTTATAGTGAAGTATTCTTTCTTGCTTTCTATTTTGCGGAAACAATTATCTTGACATATCATAAAAGAAATTAATCAGCTAGTTGATTTCAGGCCTTACGTGGATTTGAATTTGATGATGAAATGACTGAGGTGGAGGAGGACCCCTTGCCAAACATTGATGGAAGAGATGTTGATAATCAATTGGCAGTGGTTGACTATGTTGAGGATATATATAGGTTTTATCGTAAAACAGAGGTATATTAGGCTGATCTCTTTTGTTGGGTGCATTTCAAACTCATCGGATTTTGAAATTTGTAGAGACCTAGATAACCAATTTGCAGTGTTTGAGTATGTTTAAGATATATATAATTTCTATCGTAGAATGAAGGTATATTCGGCTGATCTCTTTTGTTGGGTGCATTTCAAACTCCAATTGGATTCTGAGATTCATAGCTTTTGTTGTATCTGCTTGCAGCAAATGAGCTGTGTGCCAGATTATATGCCCAGACAGCTAGAGATTACTGACAAAATGAGAGCAGTTCTAATAAATTGGTTAATTGAGGTGAGCCTACTGGAAACATCTATGTTGATCAGTTTTAACTTATAATGAAGATTTTAATAGCTAATTATTGTTGAAGCTGACTTTGGCCCCTGAATTTGCAGGTACATTATAGGTTCGGGTTGATGCCAGAGACTTTGTATCTTACCATAAATCTTCTTGATAGATATCTTTCTCATCAACTTGTATCAAGAAGCAACTATCAATTAGTGGGTGCCACTGCAATGCTTCTAGCTTCGAAGTACGAGGAAATCTGGGCTCCGGAGGTTGGTTTTTTAATTAATGGTAAATGAATGCATACGCTTTTGCTTCAGACTCCATAGTCTTCCTCACACTTTGTTTCCTTTGATTTTGACAACAGATAAGTGACTTTCTTGACATCTTAGAAAATAAATTTGAGAGGAAACATGTACTGGTTATGGAGAAGGCAATGCTCAACAAACTGAAATTCCATCTCACAGTCCCAACTCCATATGTATTCATCGTCCGGTTCCTCAAAGCCGCAGGCTCTGATGAAGAGGTAATACTTGTCGTAGATATTCTGACCTCATGTATTGTTGATCTTAAATTCAGATTATTATTTTTTTCATCCTCTGATGTTTAGTCTAATGTGCAGATGGAAAATTTGGTATTCTTCTTGATGGAACTGAGTCTGATGCAATATGTGATGATGAAGTTTCCCCCATCAATCCTTGCTGCTGCTGCGGTCTACACTGCTCAATGCACTTTGCAAAAGACACCTGTCTGGAATCATGTACTTAAATGCCATACAGGCTACTCTGAAGTAGACCTCAAGTAAGTTCTGTGGGCAATCCACTCTGGTTTCCTCATGTCTTTAGTGTTTATTGTTTGGAAGAAAATTAGTGTCCAAACCGAAGACCTGATTCATACAATGATCTCTATATAGAGAGGAAGTTCAAGAAACCCATGTTGGGAAAAACAGAGGAACTATTAAGTTGGTATCATACCTGTTTCTTTGATTTTGGATTTGGTGTTTTGGTATCCACTTTGGTTTCCTAGCCTTTAGTGTTTATTATTATTGTTTGGAAGAAAATGAGTATTCATATAATAACCTTTATAGAGAGAGGAAGTTGAAAGAATCCATGTTGAGAATTACAGAGGCGCTGTTAAGTTGGTCCATTGTATTAGAATACTAGACAACTATCATACCTGTTTCCTTTGATTTTGGAATTGGATTTTTGAAACATACATTAACATAAGGGTACATAAACAATACTATCTCATTCATGTTGAATATGCAGTGAGCATTTCATTTAATTTTGGTATGGGTTTCAGAACATAATACGCGTATGTTTACAATTATCTCTTGGTATGGTTTTCAGAACATAATACGCGTATGTTAATAAGGGTGTTTTGTTGTTTTGTAATTATGCAGGGAATGTACAAGACTGATGGTAGCATACCATCGGAGTTCAGAAGAAAGCAAATTGAATGTAGTTTCTAAGAAGTACTCAATGCCCCAGTACAACGCTGTGGCACTCATCAAACCTGCCAAACTACCTGCATAGACTTTTGATTGGAGTTGCAGTTGCAGATGTAGCAACTGATGAGCAGAGGAGTTATGTTTCTCAACTGAGTTGCACATCCAGCAACTGAGATTGATATGTCAATCAAAATTTTAGCATAGAAGATCTCCATTCATCCCCTTGATGGTTTATTTGGCCATCATTATTATTCTTTGTTTTATTTGTACATAGAAGTGACAAAAAGCATAATTAAGAGAAGATATAGTCCACTTCATTTTTGGCATAACCTGCCCACATGGGGAAGTGGCGGCACAGAGCCAAGAGATTTGTACTTGTCAATTGTAATAAATGCTCGAGGGCATTTATGTGTTTTTTAATTTAAACTTCGAATTATAGAACAATGAAGCTGTTTTCTTCTAATATGAGAGTTGGACAAGGATGGAGATTAAATTTATTGAGCTGTTTATGTTATAAAAAATATGCTAGCTCATTGTTATAAGTAATTTTTATACTTATCAGATTGACTTTCTTTGTTACCTGTATCTTGCCTTTATTTATTTGTGGAAACTGTGGCAAAATATACTTCTAGTTAACGACGCATGCTCAATTTCAAAAGATGTTCTTAGTGGGGTTTAGTCTCATCTCATTTAGAGAGATACATGGGAATCTTATACATGAGAATCTTAAACATGGGGATCTTAAACATGGGGTTGTTTCTTTGTGTGAACATATGGTTCATCTAGTCTCCAAGATTTGCGTTAAAACATGGAACTGATTTCCCAATGCTTGAATTACTGAACTGAACCCAGCACATGTATCGCTTTAATGGGCAAAAAGCCGACATTGAGGTGCTAAGCATCCCAGCGATGTTAATTCATGGGGAAGATCAACCTGTTAGTGCAGTCTCTACTCTGAAAGATGTCCTTTCTTTGCAATCTATAGAGATGCATGCATGGATTTGCATCGGGTACGTTGTGTTCTGTTTAGAAAAATATGGTTCTCCTAGTCTCCTTTTAAGAAGATTAGGGTTTAAACATGGATTTGTTTCTTTATTCAAAATTCATCCCCATGCAAAATTACGGGGAATCTTGCTAAGCCTCATCTCATCTAGAGTTACTTTGGGTCATTTTGATTGTTGGTTGATCTTGGTTGCAGTGTAATACTCACTTTGTTCGGTATCTTTCTCATTGGATGTGGTGACTTTTTTTTACCGACTTGTTCCCTGACAACCTGTGTTGCACACACTCAGCCTTTTCATTTCCCCATTTCAGTGTTATACATTATTAGAGTCCAGAAACTGATTTTCCTGCCATTTCCTCATCAGGCCCATAAGTTTCCAATATTTCTAAGACAATCAATCTGATTTCTAAGCCATGAAACGATGATGGTGCTACTGACTTTTTTCCATCGCAGAAGGTTTGATTCGTGTGTGGAATGTTGTGTTAGCACAAATGCACAGGCGTCTGTGACCCATTCAAGGGGTCTTTCGTATTGTCATCTGGGTTTTCCATCTGTCTCTGGCTTCTGTATTTTCATTACTGCAGGTGTGAATTCTTGGTATGCACAAAAGGTGGAGTTGATTTTCTGAAACCAAATGCTTGATTTTATGCAGTGGACTGGTAGCAGGTCAAACTTTGGTGGGATTTGGGATGTATTTTGAGAACCGAGCTTTTAACCCAAATTTTGCTACGGGTCTCCCTCGCTCCGTATGCCTTTACTCCCCATTTTTATATTTTTAAAATGAATTTGCATCATCTCTCGATCAAGTTCCAGAAGACTTGTTTTTTAGACTGAATTAGCTTTCATAACAAATGTTTTGCTAAGATAAATTTCAAGATGATTTGCTTTTCGTGAACTCTATTTGGTCGGTCATTGAGGTAAACTGAGTCTGTAGTTGAAACCTCCATATCAGATTTATTAGTCTACTTGCCTTCGGTTTTGGCTCGTAGATTAACCATATAAGCAACCAAGATATTGATGAGCAATCTTTTTCCTGCTTTATTCCATATTTTACAGCTCTATAAACTCGTGAAAACTTCCTTTGATGAAGTGTGGGCATTAACAAACCCTTGTGGGGACTATAACACGACTGCGCTTTCACGACTCTATAATATAGCACAGATTGATTGAAAGTGTATATATTAATTAAGATTTTATTTGTGTCTTCAACCAAGACACACAAATAAGCAAACAATTTTCTATTTTTTAACAGCTATTTATCCATTCTATTTTAGAAATCAAATTAATTTAAATGAAACGATTTTTCCGATAGGATTACAAAAAATGGTGAGTTTGAGGAGCTTATCTAAATTGGACAGCATGTGGGGACTTCACAGTTGGGAATTGGGCCTCAGTATCAATCTAATTTGATAGCATAACTGCTTTTAAAATTTGCAAGTGGGTCCCAGCCCTACATCCTGTTATGGGACATCGACCCCAGTAGCAAGTTAAAATGTCAACTATAAAATTCATGGTTATATTTTTCTAAAAATATTTCAATTTATAAAGATTTTATATGGTTTGGTCAACTGCTTTTAAAAATTGCAAGTAGGTCCTAGCCCTAGATCCTGTAACAAGTGGGACACACCCCATATCCTGTTGGGAGACACAAGCTTTCTCCTGCGATAGGAGAAGTGTGCATCTGCACCTAGTTACCACCATTTTAGTTTATAGCTGCATGATTTCCAGTTACCACTTATTTTGATACTGAATCTGTGTCCAATCTTCTTGGACATGTCTCAATGTTGACATTGAGTTGGCATATATATTATTTTAGATGGTGGGTTAAGAAATCAATTTTTGTGGAGTACTCTAGTTTGATCAAGAAGTTAATTTGATGAATTCGGTCATAGCTAGCAAGAGGATTTTGTATAACAATATTTATTCTTGTTTTTTCTTGGATTTTGCAAAAAATGCAAAAACATATTAGTGAGATAATATATTATTTTAGATGGTGGGTTAAGAAATCAATTTTTGTGGAGTACTCTAGTTTGATCAAGAAGTTAATTTGATGAATTCGGTCATAGCTAGCAAGAGGATTTTGTATAACAATATTTATTCTTGTTTTTTCTTGGATTTTGCAAAAAATGCAAAAACATATTAGTGAGATAATATATTATTTTAGATGGTGGGTTAAGAAATCAATTTTTGTGGAGTACTCTAGTTTGATCAAGAAGTTAATTTGATGAATTCGGTCATAGCTAGCAAGAGGATTTTGTATAACAATATTTATTCTTGTTTTTTCTTGGATTTTGCAAAAAATGCAAAAACATATTAGTGAGATAATATATTATTTTAGATGGTGGGTTAAGAAATCAATTTTTGTGGAGTACTCTAGTTTGATCAAGAAGTTAATTTGATGAATTCGGTCATAGCTAGCAAGAGGATTTTGTATAACAATATTTATTCTTGTTTTTTCTTGGATTTTGCAAAAAATGCAAAAACATATTAGTGAGATAATATATTATTTTAGATGGTGGGTTAAGAAATCAATTTTTGTGGAGTACTCTAGTTTGATCAAGAAGTTAATTTGATGAATTCGGTCATAGCTAGCAAGAGGATTTTGTATAACAATATTTATTCTTGTTTTTTCTTGGATTTTGCAAAAAATGCAAAAACATATTAGTGAGATAATACTTTTCAAATCACACTAAGAAAGGAAGAGGAGTACGAATGCTCGTGTTGTTAATTCTATGCATTTATTTCTTTTGTAAACTCTCGAAAGTGCATTTAAATTGGATTTTATGTATGCAATTTTTTTTCACAAAAAAAAAACCTCTAAATTCAATCATTTTGTTGACTTATAAAGACCACCACGAATTGACAGTCCACCAACACTATAGCTAAACCAACCTCTATATAAACATATACATTGTTCTAGAATTGACAAAACCAAAAGCTACATCCAGAATAGAGCACCATATTCATCCACCAACAACTCCAGCACGGTAATAGTTAGATAATTACAAATATCAAAATAAAAAAGTTTTTCAAACTCCTATCATAATATCGAAAATGTGCCTTGAGACGCTGTTCTTTTATCCTTCATTTCTTCAAAGTGGATTGTTCCTTCTACCAAATTTAGAGCCAGTTTTTGAGAGAGTATCTGCTTCAAAGTTGGACTTGGATATTAATAAATGCATCTTGAAGTCTTCGGATTTTTCCTTTCCATCCCTTCAATAGGACCACCTATAATTGACATTTGTGCAATACCTCATCCTTGATTACTTCGGAGTTTTTGACAACTTGCAAATTAGAAATATGTTTAGTTTGTGCAAAAACTAGAAGATCCCACAGCGCATGAAGTTATCCTATGGTATTTGTCCCCTTATCTTAACAAGAAGAAATGAGAATCACTAAATTTCAGAAGTATCCCTGCTCCATACCTTGCATCGTCATCTTGTCAAGCCCCATCAAAGAATTCAGTTGGCATATGGGGTAAAACAAGGAGTTGTTGCTACTATTGCAATTCCGTTGCCCTTTTCTTTATAATATTCATTAAAAGAACCAATGGCATTTAATGTGACTCAACATATTTTCTTTTATCTTCAAACAAAATCCCATTCCTATTTCGATGTCTTCCAACTGGTAAAGCCAAGTAGCTCTTTCGAGTAATTTGTGTCCATTATCCATTTATAAAAGCTTGATTCAAAAACATGAGATACCTAATGATATGTGAATTTAATTTCTTTTCTCACTTCCAATGAAACAAGTTTTGTAAACTCACAATGCAACAATAAGTGATCAATTGTTTTAGCCTCCTTAATACTCACAATATAAACATTTGGGCCTTGACCTCCTCCTCGTCAAGTTTTCCAAAGTAAGAATCTTGTTCTCTAGAGGAAGCCAACTAAACAATTTAATCTTCATGTATGCAATTTATGTGCACGTGTATGGATAACATATATCAAAATAACACGAATGGAATTTGCAACCATATGGGCAAACACTATTGGACAAGACTAGGATTATCCTATTTGGATTAATGCTATATGAAGTATGCTTATGGAAAGATGAATTCAAATATAACATATGAGCATGTCCTATCATTCAATTGTTTTCCCTTTATATATCATAATCAATCATGTTAAAACATTCGTGATAGACTTCCACAATCAAGATAATCTCGTTGTTGAATATTTTCACCATTGTTATGAATTCACCTTGTTTATCTGCATACCCATTTATCAAACTTTGAAATTCATTATACCAAGGTCAAGAACATTAGTTGATTTCTAAGTTTGTACTATATCAAATTAAGAGTACCATATCAAATTAAGAACTGCACAACAGTGTTGCAAATATCTTTCATTTCTTGATTTTTCCTAGATTTTCTGAGTTTCTCATGTTGTCAATTTTTCTTGCCACTTCATTCAAGTGAATCACTCGACTTTCCACTAGCAAGAATTGGTCCCTGAGTGGGGAGGGTAACAATCGTTCCTCCTAACCACTTCAACTAGACCTACTTAACATTTATTTTTCTCTATTTGTCATTGTGATTATTGAATATAGAAATGATCCAAAATTTCATAAGTATATTGCATATTTTACATAGAACTATAATATTGTTGAATAGAGATGCACTTCAAGTTAGAATTTCAATCTTTGAATTGTAAATATGTAGGTATCCCCCTACTAGTGCTTTTCCTTTGCGTCTAAACCCTAGTTTCCTATGCTCTCATTAGGCTCTCTTTATCCCTCTTGAACATGGATTAGGGAAGGGATCCCTCGACATCTAAACCTTCTAAGGAGGCACTTTCATTGCTTTAGTCTCTTCGATCTATAAATCTGCCAAGTCCTATGTGCCCTCTTGTTTTGTTAATCTTGTTAAGATCCTTGAGGTGAAGCTCTCCTCTATTGCTTCTTGTCGTAAGGTTTTGGCTTGAGCTTATCTTGAGTTCATCGAACAATTTACTAGTTCATGCATATGGTCCTCTCCTAGAGCCACAGAGTAATGAATTTCTAAGAATTAGAGACCTCTGAACAAAGAAAATCCATTTCATTGTTTATGTGGAAGGGGTTACTTTGCATTCTTATTTGAGGAGGGGATGGATCTAATTTTCTGAAGTGACCTATATTTCATGGGGCTAAGAGGTATGTCATTTAAATAGATTGACATTAGATTTTGATCTTGAGAATGACATAGCCTCTATAGTTATAGTTTGGGTTCGATTTCTGCATCTTCCATTAAATTGTTGGAGTGATGGAGATTTAGCCCATGTTTGAGATGTATGTTTGTGCCTAGATTTGTTTTGAAGTGAATCTTGAGAAGGGGCTTCCCAAAGCATTAAATCTCCCATTCGATGGTTGGAATCACACAAAAAATTTGCAATATTTTTATGAGTATGAGCATTTTCCAAAAAATGTAAGCAAACAAAACCTTAGAATCAAACATCCGAGAAAGATAGTAGTTGGCAGCAAGTGAAAAAGATAACATAGAATGTGGGTAGCACATGACCATCTTGTTGAACTTATGCTTGCACTAAGAGGGAAGAGAGGATGAATTAATATAAGATATATTTTACTTTAACAGAGTATTCATCCATCATTCATTAATTTTGAAACAATAAGCACATATAAACTCAAATCACAATACAAAAAATTTAACATGGAAACCCTTATGGGAAAAAACCACAAAAACTTATCTTTATAATTCATGTAGGAAACAACCAAGTGTTACAATGTTTGTAGGCATCGACCTATAGGAGACATCAATCCCCTAAATTGATCACCAACTTAGCAAGATCTAGGCACCAACCTGCTAGAGAGACTGATCCCCGCTTTTGTTTGTAGGCACCGACCTACTATAGATACCAATCCCTACTGTAGTTTGTATGTGGGCACCAACCTACTTACAAGATCATGAGTTCTTCATATGCATTTCATTCATAGGTCTTCTTGTTGTGTCTATCTTCATAGAGCATGCTTATGACTTCTTCCTTTATCAAATCTACTTGTTGCTTTTGTCTTCACCAGGGCTTGTTTGTGATTTCTTCCTTTATCATATCTGCATGTTGTTAGAACCTCAAATCAAATATTCAAATCACTTCTTGATTGATATTCGATCTTCGCTCTTCAACCCTTTCACAAGACTTTGTCTTCTTGATTGATTCCTCTTCTATAGAATGATGCTACATTTTCCACTCACACAATTATTTATCACAATACCCTTCTCCTTAAATTATACTTTATCATTAACCTTAGATGAAAAGTCATGTTCATTTGAAAAAACATGATTTTCATTAATTAAATAATTAATTCCCCTATGTTTTTATTTTAACCCCCTTTTTTTGTTTATGTGCACAACTCAATATACTATAAAATGAGAACCTACACGAGTTCTCGTTTTGTTGGAGGTCGTATTTAGTAGTTGTTTTTTATCTGCTATTAGTATCACTTTTTCTGGGGGCTAAATTTACAATTTTTTGAAACCTTGTCTAGTGCCCTTGCAATCAAAACCGTAAATGGGTCCTCGAATAAAAATGTAGTGATACCAATAATACCACTTTTTTTATTTTGAAACTATTTGACTTTTTAAGCCTCAAGAATAGAGGTTAGGGATCGCTACATCCACATTAATAATTCTAGAGGGTTCCCACCCGAAGGGGCCTCACCTTATCAACTCTAGTTTTGGGAGCCTAACCCCGAAGGACCTAGAGAGTTGGATTCGTGAAAATTGAACCTTCGACCTCAATATCAAATGGTCTTTGGATTCGGACTCCAACCAACTGAGCTACCCCTTGGGGCTATCTACCTTCACTTTAATTAATAAACCTTTTTTGCTTTTTATTTTTTAAAGTCACCTTACCTTTTAATAAACCTTTTTTTTTCTTTTCTTAAAGTCACCTTACCTTTGAATACTTATATTTGAATACTTACCTTTGACATCAATGAAAAAATATATTCAACAATACCCCCCTTTGTTATTGGTGGCAACACATAATCCACCTTGTTGCAATCCCCCCCTTTGACATCAATGGCAAATGAATGCTCCTCCTAATCTTGTGCTTCTCCTTTACTAACGAGATGAAAGAGATATCACTCCCAACTTCTATTTGAGATATTCAAATGTTTCTCTCGGAAGGGGTTCGGTAAAAACATTTACAACCTATTCCTTGGGAGCAATGTATTCTAGCTTGACACTTTGTTCAGCTAGTTGTTCTCTTAGGAAGTGGTGCTTGATGGGAATATGCTTTGTCTTTGAGTGCATAACAATATTGTTTGAAATGTTGATTGCACTTGATGTCGTAGATGACTGAGATTGGATGATAATATTCTACCCTCATATCCTTTAATGTTTTCTTAATCTAGAGAACTTGTACACAACATGTTGTTGGTGCAATATACTTGAATTTTTTTTTTTTATAAATAAATTGAAGTTTGTTTCTTTCTCAATCATGACACTAGAATTTTACCTAGAAAAAATTCTCCAACACTTGTACTTAAATTCTTGTCATCAACACTTCCTTCCCAGTCTTGCATCTATATATGTTGTTACAGTAAAGTATTTTCTTCTTTCATATCACAAGCCAAAGTCCAATGTTCCTTTCAGATATTTGAATATTCTTTTCACTGCTTGCACATGTGTTTCCTTTGGTGCATATTGAAATCTTGCAACCAATCTAACTGCTTGCATGATGTCTGGTCTTGAAGCTATCATGTACAATAGGATGCCAATCATTGACCTGTATAGTGTTTGATTTGCTTTGGGAGATTCATCATCTTTGCTCAATTTACAGCCTATGATAATGGGTGTATTAATGGGTGTATAGTTTTCCTTTCTAAATTTCTTCAACATCTCCTTGATATATTTGGTTTGAGAAATAAATATGCCTTTGCTTAAATGAGAAATTTGAAAACCTAGAATGAATGACAATTCACCAAGCATGGACATCTCAAATTCTTTTGCAATT
The DNA here is from genome assembly GCA_001517045.1 of Pseudotsuga menziesii. Taxonomy (NCBI): domain Eukaryota; kingdom Viridiplantae; phylum Streptophyta; class Pinopsida; order Pinales; family Pinaceae; genus Pseudotsuga; species Pseudotsuga menziesii. The sequence continues at coordinate 246,903 of LPNX010833978.1, forward strand.
TTTCTGCAAACTTTTAGTTCATTATGTCAGCATTACTTCCAAAATCGATATCATCCACATAAACTAGAGTAATTAACATATTTTTATTTTTTGTTTTGTTGTAGAGATTGTTGTCTACAATTCCTCTTTTGAAACCTTGTTGTTGTAGGTATCTATCAAATCTTGAATACCAAGCTTTGTGAGCTTGTTTTAACCCATAAAGGCTTTCTTCAATCTACATACATGAGAATTATTCTCTGGGAATTGAAACCCATATGGTTTTTCAACGTATACTTCTTCTAGATTTCCATTTAGAAAGGACGACTTGTCATCAATTTGATAGACTTCGAAGCTCTTGAAACATGCAAATTCCAAAAACATTATGATAGCTTCTAGTCTTGCAACTGGGGAAAAGGTTTCTTCGAAATCAATACCTTCATATTGAGCATAACCTTTACAAACAAATCGTGCTTTATTTCTTATTACTTGCCCATCTTCATTCAACTTGTTCCTGAAATCCCACTTGGTGCCAATTACATTTTTATACCTTTTCCTTGGAACAAGTTCCCATGTTTCATTCTTCTTAGTTTGATTCAACTATTCTTCCATAGCACCAATCCAATGTTTGTCTTTGTTGGATTTTGTAACATTGTTAGGCTTTATTACAGATAGAAAGGAGAAGTTTGCATGTTCTTGTGCACTTTCTAGTCTACGTCTAGTTTGAACTATTGTATCTTTATCACCAAGAATTAGATTTTTTGGATGATTCTTTTGGACAAATCTAGATGGTGTCTTTTTATCTTGGCATTTCATTTCTTCTCCTTCTTCTTTTTCTTCTTTGCAGCTTGGTTCATTTGTTTGTGCTTTCGCTTTTTGATGCCCCGCTTCATCATTTTTTACATTGGAACTCTTTATGATTTTGCGCAATGTTGTATTGTAACATCTATAGGATTTGATTCTTGGTGAATAACCAATATATATACCTTCATCAGTTATGGAGTTGAATTTTCCTAGGTCCTTATCCTCTCTTTTTATGTAGCACTTGCTTTCAAAAACTAATTGTTGTTAGTCTACCTTTCCAGAGTTCATAAGGTGTTTTGTTGTTGTTGACTTTGATTTTCCCTGTATTTAGAATGTATATTGTGGTGTTGACTACTTCTTTCCAAAACATGTATGATAGCTTGAATTCATTCAATATTGTTCTTTCCATCTCTTGTACAGTTCGAATTTTCCTTTCCGCTACTCCATTTTGTTGTGGAGTTCCCGCGGCTGAAAAAATGTCTCTTTATTCCATGAGTCTAACAAAATTATTCAAATTCATTTGAGATAAACTCACATTCTCTATCTGATCTCAAACACTTTATTTTCAAATCAATTTCATTTTCAACCAAGGCTTTGAATGCTTTAAACTTCTCAAATGATTCAGATTTTTCTTTTAAGAACGTAACCCATGCCATTCTAGAGTAATCATCAATGAACAACATTAAGTAAGTTTCGCTTTGTAGACTTTAAAAAATTTGACCCAAAAAAAACATTGTTTTATCCCTCAAATGGGCCTCGGAAGGTTCTCGATCCCAAATCTGCAAAGAAAACCTACCTCTAAAATGTGTCCTACAAGCCAATTCATCCATTTGGTATCATGCCTCCCCATTTTGGCAGGATTTTGGTCCCCAACATTTTTTACTAAATGAGGTGAGGAAATTTTTCCTCTACCTTCTCCCTAGAGTACCATTTATCCTTGCCAAGAAATTATCACTTCAACACAAACTACCAAAGTTCATATTGTCTTCGTCTAGTTCTTCTAGATTTATTCTGTAAAACTATAGCTTTAGCTAACTCTACCTAAGCCTTTGGTGCTAAGTCCTCTACATAAGGTAGAAGCTCAGGTTCCTATTTCAATATGGACAGTTCAAAGAATTTCAAATTTTCCACATTCACTACTCACTAAATGCGTATATATGGGAGTAAATTAAGTTTGTAGGCATTATCTCCTACCTTCTCCAATACTTCAAAAGGACCATATCGCAGTTCCTTGATAGTGTTACCATGACCTTGTAGTCTTCCCTTATTCAAGTGCGACCAAACTCTGTCTCCCACCTTGAATGTTTTCTCAACCATGTGTTGGCCATGTTTGGCCTTGTACTTTTCCTATGACTTCTTCAATGTCTCATGTACTTGAAAATGGATTTGCTTGATTTTATCATTAATTTTTCATCTCTTAATGTTTCACTCATGGTGCCTTCCCTCACTCCCCCTTGCTATCCATATACAACATCCAAGGGTGAAGACGGAAAATACCCAAAGCAATTTTCAAAAGGGGACTTACCAATAGAAGTGTGGAATGCTCTATTATAAGAGTGTATGATATAGATCAGATTTTCATTCCAAGTCTTGATCAAATGCTTCTTATTGTAACCCCTCAAAAGTTGCACCAAAGTCTTGTTGACTACTTATGCATGCCCATCTTTTTGTGGATGGAATGTTGTAGATCTCTTCTACTTAGTGTCAATCTTCTCCCAAAGGCAATAATAAATTTGGTATATGATCCAGATGTTTATGAAGGAACGAAAGGAATTACAGAAATACACATAAACGCAGAGATGTAGCAGAAATAAGACTTCATTTCATTAATATCATATACCAGAAATATGCTTACAACCAGGATGGAAAATAAACTAGCTAAGGCATTGGTAACTTATCTCTGAGAAGAGATGCGGCGACCACCGGCCTCTGAACTCCCCCTTACAATGGGGATCGAAAGACTATATATTATTCAGAAACAAAGGAAAACCCTAATCCTCCAAAACCTAACCCTAGGAGATGAAAAATGCCAAACTATGGCCCCATTGGGGTAAATTGGTACATCAACTTCCTGGCGTCGTAACTTTGGCATACGATCTTCGTTTAATGCACATGATACCTCATTGAAAAGATCTATCCTAGGAATACACTGATGACTGTGAATCTCTAAGATTCACCAATGGAATATTTCCCAAAAACGTCGTTTAGGACCTCAAAACGGCTCTGGAAGTTTAGGACCCAAAAAACAACTAAAAATAGTAAGTTGCGATATAATTAAGGAAACTAAAATAATTGAAAGAACAATGTTGGGACCCCAATTGCAATAGGTGGGTGGCCGCCAATATCCACCTAGATCAATATCCCTATTTGAGATGATGTTCCTTGGTATCCCATAGTGGACCCAGACCTAGTCAAAGAACATGTTTGTTGCTTCTTTTTCTTTTATGGACTTTTTACAAGGCATAAGAATGCACATCTTGTTGAATTTGTCAATTACCACCAATACATAGTCATGTCCCTTCCTAGTGGTTGGTAAACCACTCATAAAATCCACGGAAATACTTTCCCAAGGTAGAGTGGGTACAAGTAATGGGTGGTATAGACCTTGCTTTCTATTATTGGGTTTGTTGATACAACAACGTATGCATCCTCTAATATACCACGCTACATATTCTTTCATTCTAGTGCAATACACATACCTTTGTAAGTTATCAAATGTCTTCCCAACACCAAAATTCCCTACAACTTCATAGATGTTTGCCTCTTTGATAAGCTACAATCTTTCACCTTTAGGAACGTAGAGCTTGTCTAGCTTGTAGAGTAACCCATTCTAGAGATGATAGTCATCCTTATTGTCATTTTATTATACATGAATTTGGCCATGTATCTATTGAAACACCTCCTTCAAGTCTTCATCTTCTATGTATCCCTCTTTGTATGCATCATGGGTAAGAGGTCATGTACGCATAAGAGTTCAAAGCTATAATCTTGGCAGTGGGTGGGATTGAAAGGATGTTTTCCAACTTATTAGTGTTTCCCTTTTTATACTTGATGACTAGATGAACTATTGAAAAAACCCCATCCACTTGTAATGTATAGTTTGTTGTAGCTTACTTTGGCATACAAATACTGCAATGGTTGGTGATCTATGTGGATAACAGTTTCCTTTCCCATCAAATAGTGCTTCCATTTCTTAACAACTTGAACCAGGGCATAGAGTTACTTATCAGCGGTAGGGTATTTTAGGACTCACCGATGAAACATCTCATAATGATAATATACTACCTTACCTACTTGCAATAAAGTTTCTCCCATGGCATGCCCACTTACATGTGTCCCTAGTTCAAAAGGATTCTTCAAGTTAAGCAATGCAAGAACTGATGTTTGACTAATCTTTTATTTTAGCTCGTAGAAATACTTTTATTGATTCTTTACCCACTAGAAAGTTTTACCACTCATTGTTATGGCATGGAGTGGTGAAGCTACCACTGAAAAGGAAGTGAAAAACTTGTGTAGGTATTATGTTGCCCCAAGAAATCTCCTAACTTCAACGGAATTAATAGGAACTAGTCATTTTATAATGGCCTCCAACTTTGTAGGGTCTATCTTGAGTTCCCCTCCATCATTCACATACCCCAAATACACCAATGAATTCAAAGCAAACTCACATGTCTTGATACTATCCAACAACTAGTGCTTTCTCAGAGTCTCTAACACTTGGTTGAGATGTGAAATGTTCTCTTCCTAGGTTGAGCTATAAACCAATATGGCATCCATATACACTATAACAAATGAATCTAAATATGGGTACAAAACATATTCATCAGTCTCATAAATGTAGTTGGTTCATTACATAAACCAAAAGGCAAGACCAACCATTCATACAAACATTGCCTTGTCTTAATGGTTGTGTTTCATGTGTCTTCTTCTTTGACACATACCTAGTGGTATCTCAATTTGAGATCCAACTTGGTGAAGTAATTAGCGTGATGCAACTAGTCTAATAAATCATCAATCCTAGGAAGAGAGTATCAATTCTTAAGTGTAATCATGTTCAAAGGTCTATAGTCGATACACATCTACCAAGTCTCATCCTTCTTGGGTACGGTGATGATAGGAGACCCACAAAGTGAGGTGCTTGGTTGAATCACCCCTACCCTAGCAATAGTTGTGGTTGCTTCTTCACTTCATCTGCTTCCAAAAGAGATATCTATACAGCCCAACACTTGGTAATGGGGAGTCAGACAACAATTGTATCTCATGCTCTACTTCCCTCTTAGGTGGTATCCCTTTAGGATCCTAGAACACTTCTTCGTATGCATATAGAAACTCCTCAAACTTCTTTGTATGCATCCTCCAGGAATGCCTTTACTCTTACCAATTCATTGCCTTATTGATTCTCTTGTAAGAAAAGAAAAACATATTGATTACTTGCACTAATCAACTTTTTTGGCTTGGTTGGTAGTTACCAATAATAGATTTTGATTTACCTTTATGTGCACTGATAATGAATGACTTCCCATCCTTGACCAAGTGGTACTGGTTTTTGTCCTCATGAAGATCGCATCCCTCGTGCACATGTCAAGTCTCCCAAACACTACACCACACACATCAAGGGGTACTACATCTAACTCCACTTCATCAATAAAATTTTCACTTATGGAAAATTTGATCTTACATATTTTTGTGATCTTGATCTTTGTATCCTTGTTTACCCATCCCAATGGATAAGTGCTAGGATGATCATGAACCTCCAACCCAAGCTTGCTGACAAGACCTGTTGCTATGAGATTGGCTTTGAACTGGAACCGAAAAGATATTTTACCTTGGTCTTCTTGATATGGAAGAGTTTTGTCATATCCTTATCTTCCTTGTGATGAAGGCTACTCATATTCTCCTCCTTTTGCACTAAAGTGCAGATAATATTCATATCCACATATGAGTTTATCTCTACATGTTTGCTTGAATCTGTGGCTAGAAGGTTCTTCTTCTTGGCATCCTTTTTGCAGTTCTTATGGTTCTACTCTAGATGTAGTTTCCAACATTTTCCTCAGTGTGCCATCGATATTACAATGTTTACTTGGATCCTTTCACTTATGTGCAGTGGTTATTGTCTTCTTATCTTTTCCTTTCCACTTCTCTTCCCCTCCTTGGAATCAAAATTCTAAATTCTAAATAAACTAGAATTGAAAGGAAAATAATTAGAGTGACATGACACATCCATGCAAATAACACAAGATATATCGTCTAAAAACCCACTACGGGAAAAAATTCAATCAGAAGTGAGGGCTGTTCCTTTCTCTTTTCTTCTCCAAAATGGTACTCGATATGGAGATACCTTTGACTTTGTGGCATGCATGGCTACTACAAGGTCTCATACTTCCTTTGTTATGCTATAATATCCACTCCTTTACTGTTGCTCAACTATGGAACAATACAATAACATCATAAGAATGGAACCCCTTCTCCTTCTAACAACTCGATATTTAACATAGCTTTATAGCCATATAGTGTTAGTTTTAGAGTTTTTACATGTCTCAAATCTAGGTTAGGGTTAGGGTTTGGGACCCTCTAGAATATTCTTGAAAGTCCACATATTACTAGCTCAACCTGTGTGGGTAATGAGAGCTTATGTCAAATCCATTAGGTACTATGGTGGTCAACTGGATAGGCCAACTTGCAGGAGGCATAACTTCCTCATATTGACTCTGGTTGAGGCAATTCTTACACCATTGGAAGCGTATTGAAGTGTAGAATAACATTGAGGGGTTAGGAGCTATGCACTTTGACATTTATATGTTACCTCGTATTTTTAATTTTTCTTGTATAGTTATGAAAAAAGATTCACTACAATGTCAAAATATGAGATTCTATCATGTATATATAGCTTGAAATAATTGCAGTGAATTCTATTCAAATGACTTATTTGTCTATCATAAGAAAGGCCATCTATAGCTTTTATTAATTCAGTAAGGCATGTTGGAGTTCTAGTTGGTTTAGTATACACATATAGCTAGCTCACATAATAGTTGTGTCAATGTGAAATTTTCTGGTTACTTTTGAGTATAATTGTCATAAGAAAAGTAAATCAATAGTTATCATGTAACTTTGTAAGTTCATACATCCATTCCTACTCGATAAAGTAGGTGTTGGACGATACACCATATATAGTATTATGTGAATGTTAACCCTAATGCTATGTGAATGTGTATTTCAATTTTTCTATTCAAAATTGGCCAAATCCCATGATTGTGGCGTTTAATGTTTACCCATTTTTATAACAATAGCCTATTCTTACTCGTTCTAAAAGATTTGCATGTTACTCATGGAAATCTAAAAATATGATTCTTTGTTGTTGTTCGTAAGAATTAAGAACACTACAATTTTCCAAGCAATAAAATGGCTCAAATTCCAAAATTCCAAGCCAACATTTTCACAACTTCTCAACATTTTATGATTGTATATTTGGGCCAACTTCTCAACATGGACCAATATTTTTTTTAATTCATTATGGTGATAAACGTTTTTGATAATTAAAATTAAAAGTTGATTAATTAATGTTTAATCTTTAAATATGTGAAGGAGGGTTATGATAAATTATTTAACTTTTTAAATAAGTAAAAAAGAAATTATTATTATTATAAGTTATTTGCAATTTTACTATCATGGATAATTTGCAATCAATTCCACTTTAATCAAGGTCTTACATTCTTATTTTGACGCTTAAAACCAAGATATTAGACTCGGTTGAATATTTTATGTTTAATTGTCACGTCCCCACCCCCTTCAATAGGGAGAGGATGCGACTAATATGTTATCAATCCGTGCAGTCTAGCCCCATTAACGTAATATAAAAATTGCATTAAACTTCAACATACACATATGCGTAAATTATTAACATGCAACGGAAGCAAAATTCTTTCATTCACAACATTTAACATGTTCATATTAATTCATAAACACATATACGATTGCAGAGATAAAATAGACAAGAATACTTATCTTGAAAGAAGCTTGTCCTGCAACCAACTATGTCGCTGCAACGTTCCACCCCAACCATAGGACAGTGTGCTCATCAATCTCTCAGCAGCACTATCACCCCCGAGCTGGGCATGACTCCCACAAGGAATAAGGGAACACTAGCAGACTCACACATAGTCAAGGATACAACAAAAACTCAGCCAAGCCAACATAGTTGGGTTTATCAAGCTGCAAGGGAGATGGAGAGGTTGACTGCTAAGCTAGTGAGCTCAACCACAGAGCTATGGACACCTGCACCAGATTTAACCTAGCATCTAGAACATCTACACACCCAACACAAGGAAGCATCCCCTTCTCTGCTACAAAGTCCCTTAGGCTATGCCCTCCCTTCCAGTGTTATTCAGGGCGTGCAAAGAAGAAAACTAGCCCCCTAGATCTGTCGATGAGGTTCCTTCTCACACTAGATTAATAAAGCTAGTTCAGAACCCATTCCACTCCAAACTAGTCCAAACCAAAACAAAACACGCACACATGACAAGATACAAAATTCTTGGTTGAGGAAAAATGACTTGGGAGCCAAAAACAAATTTGCAGATGGGGGAGGACGACCCTGGGAATGCAATTCGATTTCCGGAAACGCTCTATGGCTTCACGAGGGAAAAAACAACTCCCTCAATCCCTAAATTCATGGATTTGTCCCCCATTGGTTGTGCAACACATAAAACACGAAATCCCCAACCGTGGGAATGTACAAACAACACAAAAACGCCCAGCAGAGATCCCAGCCACTGAATGTCAACAAAACCACTTCCCAGCCATGGGAAAAATGAAGAACACTGCAAAAACGTCCATGGAGAATGGCCAAGAGCTCCAAAAACGTGGGGAAGACAACCAAGTGAATGCATGAGGGAATGGGCAACAAAAATGAGCATTTACTTGGCTCATAAGTCAAAACACGTTTTTCCAAAAATTGGTGCTTTGCCCAATTCAAATTTTGACCTCCATGCCTTGCCCATCCCATCCAATAACTTACTCAACCAATTTCTGGCAAAATTAAATGATTAGGCACAAGAGACAGAATGGGTAGTTGACAGTTTGATGGGTTCTCCCTTTAACATTTGGTTTTTCCCCATTGGCCCAAAGGTTTGAATATCGCCCCCCCCCCCCCCCCCNGCATTGACATAGCTGGTTGTGGGTATTTTAATTAAATTCCATATTTACATGGTGTCCAAAATTATAACGTGTTGGCTAGCACGAAATACCATTGGTATCGATTTTAATCGCTAAAACATAAAACGCTAAATCGATGGTGGAGCTTTTGCCTTTGGCTCCACACCATGATTAATTACAAAATATGCATCATATACATCTTAATGCAAACAAGGTCAAAACCGAGGTGTTACATTAACCATAAATGAGTAAGTATAAATTTATTATCATACTGGCTTGTTTTATATAATTTGCTAAATATCTAATTACTATTAATTCTCCTAACTATGGCATTTTATAAATCTAAATGTCATTAATGAAGTGTGAATTTTAATTTTATTCATCATTTTGAAGTGCATTTTTATTTTTGGGTGTCATATATATATATATATATATATTTTAAGGTCACAAACAAACCAGACACCATTTTGGTGTATGAGACCCCTTTGTTTGTGGGATAGGGGACCATCTCTGTGCAGCGATGTAACTAATGAAGTCTATAAAGGTGTACATACCCTATCCCCTCTAAATTTAAACCTATGACCTCCCAGGAGGAAACACTTGTTCTTAACCGTTAGGCCCACTCAGGCTGTACTAATAATAATAATCTATTTTTAAGGTCACCACCAATTTGGTGTATGAGACCCCCTTGTTTTTGTCAAAAGGGACCCTTCTCTGCAGAGTGATTTAACTGTTAAAGTCTATAGAGGTGTACATACCCTTTCCCCTCCGAATTTGAACATGTAAAATGCTGGAAGGAAACACATGCTCTTAATTGTTAAGCCCACTCAAGCTATATGTATATACACATTTAATTACTAATAAGTAATTAGTAATGTGTGTGTGTGTGTTTTCTCTTTTTGTTTCTATTTTTAATATGGAAATTTTTATTTTTGTAAGTAAACTTAAAGCAAAAGTAATTAACAATATTTTTTCTTCTCTTAAACTTTCTTTCTATATTATGGAAACTAAAATTTGGAAAGTAAGCTTTCATTAATTAATATAAAGTATAAAAGCACTAGAAGTAATTAAAAATCTTTTCTTTTTTCTCAAACTTTATTTCTATATTATGAAAACTAAAATTTGGAAGTTGAAATTTTTTTAAATCTTATAAATTGTAAGTATTTTCAATGAGCAACTCCATTCTAATTCATAGAGCTTTATGGAAATCATGGTCTTGTTGTCTTGTTAAGTAAAGAAATTGCAAAATTTCATCAAGTTGAGTTGGAGAAAAAAGATAAATTTATTGAAGTTTATTAAACAATTTTGTTATTTCTTAGTTGTAGTTCGATCATAATTGCATGCACATAGTTATATTAAGAAATGTTGAACTATATTATTGTAAATTTTTTATTTTTATATTAAATGAGAAAATATATGAGAATTCAATGTTTCATATAATTATTATAAATGTTATTTCAAAAAAAAATCAACTTTTATTATCACTGCTAAAATTAAGATTTAAATGTCAAATGAAAAGCAACGTTAAAATTAAAACGTCATAAAAAAAATTCTTGGCATGTAAAAGTAGGACATAAAATTACGTCAAATTTCAACCCTAGTGGGTATCATGCCACTTATGTGTTGCCTTTTTTATTCTCTCTTTTGAATTTCAATCTAATGAGCACAATAAGGAGATTGTTGGATTTTCCAGTGACACCAATTGCAATGCATTTTCTAGCTGGGTAAAATGCATCGATTCATTTTTCGAGTGACCTTAATTGCAAAGCATTTTTTACTCTGTAAATGGATACTTGTAGTGGCAAGTTCAACTTCTTTTTCATTTCTATTTTAGTGTCTACATGTCCCACCTCAACTAGGTTTACTATTCCACTGCATTTCAACCCAAGAGACCCAATCAAAGTAAAAAATGTAGTTAATTTATCCACAACAAAGGATCAAAACCTTAGAAAGGGGTGAGGAATTATTTGGGAACAACTTAATAACAAACTTAACACACCCTTAGGGCTTATCTGAATGAAGAATATTTGAACAAAGTTGATATACCTTTGCCAATATTTTTTTATGGAAACCTTTCATCGTTGTAAAGGAGGTTGTTGTCCCTATATGTTCTTAGGATCTCCATGAAGACAAAGCACGAAGTATAGAGTCAATTCATGTATGTCATAATCATATAGGAATTTTTTGGGTGCTTACATGCAAATAATAACATATTAGATTGTAGGGAGCCCCACCTTGTCCAAGATCTCCATCACCAAGGTAATATTGTTCCTAGAAAGTGATTTCGCAAAGTTCTACATGCCCCCTCTCAAACGAAAACCCAATGCAAGGTTGACTCAAGGAACTATGCTTTTCCACACAATGCCCTTGGCAAGGATATTATCCATCCTATGTGGTCCATGTCACAACCATTATTACAGACATTTCACCAAATAATTGGAGGGCATCCTCTCCCTTGGGCTTTGGCTCCTAAGCCAAAAACTATTGAGCTTATGCATTTCAATTGCTAACAACTTGCAACCCTACACTCTTAACAATATACTTGTGTACTCATCTTTGTGGAAAAGGGATCAAACTAGACATGATCCATGCAGCCCCACTTGATCGATTCCTTATTGATCATGTTGAGCTTATCTACCACAACCTATATGGGGTTCAGGAGAGAGTAGACATCTAAGCCAAATTGTGCATCTCTTTGCAATGATAGTATTGTTGAAACTAGACATCAACATTTTGTAGAGGTTACCATACCATTGAAGCTAGATTAAGATCGTGTATCTCAAAGCCCAATTAAATTGTTTTTATTACAGTTGCAAACTTGTTTTTAATTTTGATGTATTTGTTTGACGCATTACTTCAGTAGTTTCCTTCATTTATTTACTATTATTAATAGAATCTCTAAAAAAATGTAATTAAAATGTTAAGCTAAATCAACAAACTTTACTTTAAAAGATGACACTCGAGTTAAGATGACATCATACATGCCTTCCCCTACCAAATTTGTGCACGTGACATTGTCATGAAATCAACATAGGCAAAGGGCAAAACTCATTCAATAGGATTTGAATCACCTGCAAGGTCTACCCAACACCACATGCCACACAAACAAGGTTCAATCTCATGTATAGCACACACCATAACATCAACGTTATGCACAAAACCCAATTGTACCATTCGGTTTTGTGCATAACGTGACCAAAACCGTATGGACGTCGTACCACCCCTACCAAGATTTGTCATATATTTAACCTTGTCCATTAACATATATACTTGATATTATCTATCTTTGCAAAGAAATCTCATCAGCGATCATGCTAGACACTCCTAGATATTGCACATGTTTCTTCAACATGAAAAATGTCCCCCTTGATGCCAATATTATCTTTAAAACCAATCTGTGTACAATGTCATGGCTAAGAAAAACCTTGCAGTTACTTGTATATCAATTTTTTTCTGTATCAGACTTCGTGTTACTGCAATGAAGGAAAGTGCCCGGTAAGTTTCCCCAGGATATGTATTTGCGGAAGCAAAAAATACGAATATTTCACAGCAAGTGTGATGAACTAGACTCTGTATTTTGCAGGGCATTGCTAGATATTTGTAGTATGCTTTGAACATGAATTACAAAATAGAAAGCATTCCAATTGAAAGCTTTAGTTGCAGGTTGCCTAACAAATCACTGTGCAAATATCTGAAACAAGAAACTTTAGTGTATGGCATTACAATATCATTAAAATCATAATCTTGTGTTACAAGACCTGCAACATAACCAAAGAAGAATAAACCCAATATAAAAATTATCAGTTCAATATCTCATGAACTGATGGTAAATTGAGCCACAAAAAAAAAGTTAAAATACAGCTGTGTAAAATGAAATCAGTTCTATGTCTGCAAATTCTGAATAATACTGAGTATTTGTCTGATACAAGAAATTTTAGTGTACAACATTACAATATCATTGAAAGTTATAACCTTGTGTCACAAAACCTGTGTCAACATTGCAACCAAAGACTAAACCCAATATATATAAATGATCAGTTCAATAGCTCATGAACTGATTGATGGCAAATTAAACCACGACAAAACAAAGCTGTGTTAAACACGATGAGTTCTATATCCAAGGAAGGGTAATAAGGACAGCCATAAATGTCCTGTGGAACAGAGAGCTGGATGCCAATATAAAATGAACATTACATGCTGGCACGGTGCTCAAATAAAAGGGGCCTAACTAGGGACCAAACTTATTTTAAAACATTACAACCACAAAGATCTGATACAGCTTCTGAATGTTAGCAGCTACTCAATCGACCATGAGCCTCACTAACTCTACTATTTGTTTGTCGCCTGGGTACTCCAATTTCACAAGCATTGACCTTTGCAGCAAACCTCAGACTACACAATGACTCACCAAATGATTTAGGATCTGGGGAAATGTTAACAAACATAAGCGTCTTGGAATCCCCTCCAAGGCATGGCTGCATGTTGAAAAGACCTGTTAGAAATGATATGTACGTAATAACATTAAACCAACAAGCATTAGTTATGACTGCAAAAGGAAGCTATTACCTGAAGTAGATATGTTAACTTTGAATTTCTGTAAGGTATGTGTTGCTCCTTATTAGCTATGGCCAGAATGACATCCCCTAAGCTTGACAAGCTTTTGTTAATGGCCTGTTGAAATCACTTATGACATTTGTTAATAATGCATTGATTGAAATTTCCTTTGTGCTTAATTTAATAAAGGGCAAAGCCAAAAAGCTCAGACAAACGTTTAAAATATCATTTTAAAACTAGGATGGAATGCTTCAAAACCTGTGTTTCCTTTAAGCGGTCACCCGTCGCTCCACTCCTCGATAGGCGTTCACTCCCAGCTAAATCAACAAGGTTAAGAACTCCATGAACATGCTGCTCAGTATTCTGCAATCAAAATGCATTAATACCTTGCATATGTAATTGTTTCATATTTTCGAAAAAAGAAAAAAAGAAGAAATAAGAAGGCACTTCCATAAGTTCAGAAAATGGCCCTTAAAGATCTAACATTTACCTCATTTACACCAGCAATTCGAAGTGTAAAAACACAATGACTTCGTGAAGATTGTTCGTTCATGGCAGTCTTTCCTACTGTCCTGTAACCAATAAATGGGAAAATAAACCTTAGTAAGCTCGGAATCATTAAAACTACAATCAAGTCAGCAAGCTCATCAAGAAATCACTTGTACAACCTTCCCTAAAACATATAAACTATGCAGGATAGAAAACAGTGGATTATTAATGCAAATTATCTTAAGTCATTATTTGCATAAAAGCTACAATAAGTTTAAATAGCCTTCAAAACCACCTGCATTGAGCTGCTTGTTGCAGTAGAGATGAAACCTCTTCCCAGCTTGTAACTTCAACAATAGTAAGATCTGAGACAAAGGTGTTCCCATTTGCATCATGTTTCACCACATGTTGCTTCCCAGCATCATGGGTGTAGGTGCGAGAATTGGCAAGGTCCCGTATGGTCTCATTGTAAATTTCCAACATTGATGCCTGTAAAATAAGAGTTCACAGGCAACATCAAAGAATATTCCAATGCCAAACAGCACTGAAATTCAATTCCTATGTTAACTTTAGTCTTTCATAGGCTACATATATTCTTGATAGCTAGAAACAGCTGTTGGTGAAACAGAACAGTTTTACTACCAAGTAACACAATAAATGTGAGAAGTTAGAAGCAACTTTTACCTGCATCTTAAAATTCCATCCTTGGGAGCGAAGAGTTTGACTAGAATTAAATATTTGTTCTAGTGACCTTGGTATAAGACCCTTATGATAAACCTCGTCGGGCTGACCAAGCATAGTATATGTTTTCCCAGACCCAGTCTGTCCATATGCAAAGATGCAGACCTGCAAATGATAATATAACACTAAATGGGATCAGAAAATATGTGCTCTGCATACAATAATCAAACAGCAGAACAGGTCGATTATCTAAGCAGCGCAATATGGTGATTAATTAGTAAGAAAAGAGATAAAATAGAATATCACTGACATTTTCGTTTGAATGTTCTTAACATTTACAGTCATAATTGAATAAAAACATCATCTCTTCACATGTCTAACTAAGGCTCAAACACAGATTTAATAAATGAAACATATCATAAAAGCATACACTAAGTATGGCATAGACACAAACATGAAGCCGTTGCAAGGGCCACGTGAGAAATGTCAACAGCCACCTTGTCTATACAAGTCCAAGATAAAATTGAGTGAAGGCAGCATAAGGTAAGACATACAAACACACATTCTCTTTGAATGGTGATTAATTAGTAAGAAAATAGATAAAATAGAATATCACTGACACATTTTCATTTGAATGTTCTTAACATTTACAGTCATAATTGAATTAAACATCATCTTTTCACATGTCTAACTAAGACTCAAACACAGATTTAATAAATGAAACATATCATAAATGCATACACTAAGTATGGCATAGACACAAACATGAAGCCGTTGCAAGGGCCACGTGAGAAATGTCAACAGCCACCTTGTCTATACAAGTCCAAGATAAAATTGAGAGAAGACAGCATAAGGTAAGACATACAAACACACATTCTCTTTGAATGGTGAAGAATCAGATAAAAGATTGGAGGGCAGTAAAATGTAAGATGTACAAACATCAACATCCTATTTGAATGGTGAAGATAATAGATAGGGGAATTGCCCCTCTTCCACCATTTATACTCGTATGAGAGTCCTATCTACAAGAGAAATGCATCTAGCATGCCATTTTGATCCCAGTCAGTTAAATCCATATTGCACTATGAACACACATGCTACTCGAGTTTCTACATTAGTTATTTCCTCATGTTCTCGAATCTCAACAACACTGACACCATGTCCTCAACAACGCCTATACCAGCATAGATCCATCTTAAAGGTGGCTCTACCAAGCGCTGAAAGGGATCAAATCTCTCAAGGTGTATACCCTTTCCCTCTATCGAATCCAATACTCACCCATGTTGTCATTAAAATCACATCTTCAATATAAAATTATATTTTATTTTAAATTTAAATTTAATTAAATTATATTTTAATTTAAATTTAATTTTAAATTTTAATATGTTAAAATTAAAAAAATTAAATATAGTTTAAATTTATATTATATTCTAATTTTAATTTTAATTATATTTTCTTAGTCCTAGAATTTAAAAACTCTTATTTAAAACCTTGCAATACTATCCTAAATGTAAACATTAAATTGTTTCAAACCTCCAGATTACATACATTTTAATACTATCCTAAATATAACTTCAAGTGAGGATCTAGTATAATGTTAATATGATTCTCAAGTATTGCAAAAATTAAAGTATATTAGTATTCAAAACATGTTCCCCATACATGGTTTTAAAACCATGTGCAAGGCCTCCTAAACAACCCATGTTTTTATTGTACATGGTTTAGGAGGGCCTTGCAAATGGTTTTAAAACCATGCAAGACCTCCTAAACAACCCATGGTTTTATTGTATATGGTTTAGGAGACGACCTTGCATATGGTTTTAAAACCATGGGTTGTTTAGGTGCAAGGTCTCTTAAACCATATACAATATAACCACGGGTTGTTGTTTAGGTGCAAGGTCTCTTAAACCATATACAATAAAACCGTAGGTTGCTTAGGAGGCCTTGCACATGGTTTTAAAACCATGCAGATAATTAAATTTTTTATTTATTATTATTTTGATAGGTATGAA
Organism: Pseudotsuga menziesii; assembly: GCA_001517045.1. Lineage (NCBI taxonomy): Eukaryota > Viridiplantae > Streptophyta > Pinopsida > Pinales > Pinaceae > Pseudotsuga > Pseudotsuga menziesii. The sequence goes on from LPNX010833978.1 coordinate 263,570, forward strand.
CATTACAACATCTCCTCAAATTATATTGTTTTTTTTGGGCGATATTTATTTTGATGGATAATTAAAATTTTTGTTTTTTATTATTTTGTTAGTAACAAACTTTACTCGACAAACGTTACAAGATCTCCCTCATATTAGGTTGTTTTTTTGGCCGACATTTATTTTGGCGGATAATTAAATTTTTTATTTTTTATTATTTTGTTCGTAACAAATGTTACCCGACGTCAAATTCCGGTAGTCCAAACAGTCAAGAGGGGTTTCGATTGCTTAGCGGCCCAAGATCAAAACCTGTTGCTCCTGGGAGGCGACATTTAAATCCAACCATGCTAAGGGTTGGATTGGCCAAGTTGGGTGCAATCCCCGAGTGTTTTTGACGGCGTAGATGCCCTTGGATCGTGGTTTCTCAGACCAAAGGTTCACCCAACGAGTCACAAGGCACTTAACCAACAAAAAAAACAAATGTTACTCGACAAACATTACAAAATCTCCCTCATATTAGGTTGTTTTCTAGCCGACATTTATTTTGGCAGATAATTAAAATTTTTATTTTTTATTATTTTGTTAGTAACAAATGTTACTTGACAAACGTTACAAGATCTCCCTCATATTAGGTTGTTTTTTTGGCCGACATGTTATTTTTTATTATTTTGTTAGTAACAAATGTTACTCGACAAACGTTACAAGATCTCCCTCATACAAGATTCGACAAACGTTACATGATCTCCCTTATATCGGGTTGTAGAGCGCCTCTCGGCACAAAGACAAAATGAAACACTTCAAAATGTACTCATTGTCAAAGTAAAGCAAGACTTCAGAATGTAAGATGTACAAACACCAACATCCTATTTGAATGGTGAAGATAAAAGATTTGATGATTGCCCCTCTTCCACCATTTATACTCACTCATATGAAAGTCGTATCTACAAGAGAAATGCAGCTAACACGCCATTTTGACCCCAATCAGTTTGCAAAACTTAAATCCATATTACACTATGAACACACATGCTACTCAAGTTTCTACATTAAATATTATTATATTTCCATGTCGTGTTAGCACACTGACATCATGTCATCAACAACACCTATAAAACAAAAAGAAACACTTCAAAATGTACTTGTCAAAGTAAAGCACGACCTTTTCACAATTCAGAAATCTCACTATATGCTTCAAAGCATAGCTATAAAAAATAAACAAATGTAAAAAATCTCCATAGCACAAAACAAAAATCTATAAGTCACTGATGAATAATAGTAGACTTTATCACTATAAAATGTAATAAATAAATCCCTCAACCTACCTAGCAATGGAGAGAGAAAGGCACACTTTATCACTATAAATTTAATAAATAAATCCCTCAACCTACCTAGCAATGGAAAGAGGACACAATTTATCAGTATCACTATAAATTTAATAAATAAATCCCTCAACCTACCTAGCAATGGAGAGAGAAGGTCGTTCTGCTAAAAACACAAAACTTAAAGGCAATCAAAAGAAGGCAGAAAACGCCCTCTCTAAAAGGGGAACACATACATTGCTCAATGTTGAGATCCATAAGGGAGAGAACGATTGAATGGAACCACTAGAAAACCCTAAAATCCTGCAAGAAAAGGGAAAGGCAACACTACACTAGAACTGAACCATAGGTACACTAGAAAGATAATCACCAAGAACAAGAGAGATAAATGCCAAAGCACTAGTGCACTATACAAGACATGCACAACTGTGTAGAAAAGAAAAATATGCCCATTCACAATAGAACGACAAAGATATAGGTTGCCTTAGGCAAATATCACGTTATAAGACAAATGATGCTAGTAGGTTAATGAATGATCAAGAAGATCACAAGATAATGAATTACAAATGACTCTTGAGTGTGTATTTATACACAAGGTAGGATGCCCTTCCAAGAGGGGTTATGGCCCACAAGTAAGTTGACTAGGTCAACATTAACTATAACCTAATATTATAATAAATGACCTTAGCCATATGCATTGAAGATAGTGGTCCATCATAGCCAAATGTAAATATTACAACACTTTCAACAACTGCTCTTGAGCCGAATAGGGGCATGGAGAAGAATGATGAAACACAGATGCGAGTGGATTATGGATTCCCAACACAATAGAATTGACCGTAGTAAATATGCAAAAGTGATTGGGTTTATGAATACCCAACTTGAATACAACTAAAAGACCTCAAACATCAAGAGTGAATTTATGGGTACCCAACTCAAATATAGTTGAGAGTGAGTTTATGGATACCCAACTCAAATAGAACTTCATATGGAAGTGGGTGTATAGATACCCATCTTGAATATAAGTTGGGCTTGACTAAGATACAAAAGTCAATGGATTTAGAGATATTAGATACCCAACACAAAATAATGTCACCCCTTTTCACAACATCTCCCCTTAATCTAAACATGAGACCCTGGAGAGAAGGCCTTACATCACAACTTCCCCCTTAATACTAATGTGGGCCGTGTAGTAAAGATATAATCTCCCCTAAGCATCATATCTCCCACACCAACATAATTCCACAAGCTGGTGAAGATGGACTACAAAAAAGGTATAGAAGAAAAATCTACTAAAACATTTTGGTCAATTGAAGGTACAAAGAATGGCACTAGTGGTCCCTTAGAGTGAAGTGGTCAAATGTAGTACATCAAAAAAGAACCAACATCATATTGTGGAAAGAAGACATCCACTATTATAGGTTGGATTCATCCATGGAAGAATCATCTATAAAAATGGTGTGACAAATCCTACGAACATGTGAACAGAAACTCCATCAAACATAGCATTTGTACTAGACAGACCATGTAGACAAACCTACATGGTGTACATGGTCATATCTTGATTATTGAGAGGAAGTCAGACCTAACCATATGCACCCACAAACAATTGCTTCAAGAAAAAGGTAGTATACTCTATAAGATCCTTGTCACGCATTGTTAGTCTTGCAAGTTTTTTAATTATCTAAAGACAAACCATGCAAGACTTGGAGAATGCATATAGGATTCTTCTTTATCTAATGTGTACAAATATTGTAAGTGCATTGATCCCATTATGTTCATAGATTATGTAAATAAGTCTACAAAGGTCACCTTGATTAGACCCAAATAAGTAAGAAACAGTTGCAACATCATCCAAAAAAAATCTGTAATGTATTGAATTTACACTAGGATAGGGCAAGCCTTAGATGAAGAGCACAACCTAAAGAGAGCAAAATTTGTTGCAAACTGAACAAAAAAGATAGAGATGGGTTTGAAAGAGGGTTTTAAACTCAAAATAAAAGATGATACAAAAAGTTGGTTCTGCATCCTTTAGAGCAATGCCACTGCCCAAAAATTATCCAAATCAAATACTGATAAAATCAGATCTGGAAACCTTGGTTCCATGTTGAAATCTGAATTTAAACTCAGCTACATATATCCCAAACACTTGGCATTTCTCAGATCTTAGTCTTCAACAGTCATAAGTAACAAATGCAAATCACATGCACACCTCCCAATGAACTGTAACCTGAAACAGAGTAGCTAAGCACACATTTGCAGCAGAAAAAGAAATGAACAGCACACAGTCAAACATTTTGACACGGTATTTTTGGTCCAATGACTATGGAAAAACCCCAAAGAGAAATTCTATTTATGACCTTATAAAATTCTCGAAATTAGCAAGCATAAAGGCAATAAACCTAAAGGCAATATATGTCATCCTGCCTGTTGTAGGGAATCCAGGGCTATATCATAAAGAATAAAATCCATTTGAGTGACCCGATAAAAAAAATTTATTGCATGAAACCCGCGAATGAGGCGGTCTTTCCATATCTATTCAACCAAAAGTTAGTGCCTGCTGCTCCAAACCTGGCCGTGACTAAAACTATTTGGATTACTTGTATAAGCACCGGTTCCTCGTATGTCTGTGAGCACATCTTTTGTTATGTCCACCCTAGGCCCTGCAAGCCCAGACACTATTTATTGGAAAGTTACAATTCGTTCGTGCGTGACACCAACCTGCCCGTTAATCACAGGATTTGTGTATGATCTGTTAATGCAATTGAGATTCTATATACATATTCTCTGGCGAACTAAGAATATTGAAATAATTGGGGCACACGGTCTATCAAAAAGGGTGTAAGTAATGGTATTTCTAACTTGAAAGTCGATACGAGATGGAAAATTGCCAAATTAATTAGGAATGGGACTCTGGATCCTCACCAAACTGTGCCTAACCCAGTGAGGAGATCCTGATCAACCCATATCATGATAGTAGGCCCTCCTACCTAGTCGTTAGGCCAGATCAATAAGTCAACTTAATGCACACATTTGTAAGAGGTTTTCACTGCGAAGCTATGCGTCCATGAACACACTTATATTCTGTTCTATTTCCTCTCTGTCCATTCATTCAAACCAGATCCTTTACCTCCACAATTATAAGGTAATCTTGATCTTTCTTTCTTCCCCTAAGTATTTATCCCTTTATTTCTACACAATACAAGTCTTTTGCAGTCCATCTGATCCAACTGGCATAAGGAACTCCGAAACCCACCCTCGCTGCGCTGGTTCAACTCTGAAACATACCAAAGTCTATCAAAATGAAAATACGCTCAGTCGGGGGTTAAACAATCCAAGCAACCATTTCCCCCCATGATCACGGAATGAGATTGAGGATGTTCCCCCATATTACACGATACAAATATAGGTTTCCCGCACGTACACTACGCCCAAAACTACCTTAGGAGCCGGGATCAAGATCTCCGAAGTATTGATTGATGAAAGGTGTTGTAAGCCCGCAGAGAGAGAGTAGTTACTTATTTCCATTACTATATTGGATGGGTTGGGCGGCTGTTGGATTGGGAAGATTAATTGTTGTCCTGGCTCTCTATATCGCAGTAAGCTCGCTGGCTTGAGCGAGTGGTCCAGTCTATTGGATTTGGGTGAGGTGCCTTCAATTGATAAGTCCTTAAATAAATCACTAATGGCATTAAATATATAATATTATATATAAAGCTCCCTCCCTATTTCCGAACTTGCTGTAAATGTTTTCAAAGCCAATCTTAGCGTTTTCTAAATATTTGATCTTTAGTTTCTTTTTCTTGGGACTTCGTTCCTCAACTTTTTGAGTATCTTATTTACTACTGCCTTAACTAAAAAGATTGAATGAATGGGGAGTCCGCCGGTCTGTTTGGTTCGCGGGTGTCCAGTTTATTATTTTCCGGTTGGTGTGGAGTGTATGTATAGGAGTCGTCGAGGTTGAGGAGAGGGGGAGGGGTCTCGAGCTTCCAATTATAGTTATGGAATTCCGCTCGGTGTTTCCTTCTCAATGGTCCAGTGCATTCCGCAGGTTCTATATGCCTGATAGAGGGGATAACCCCCCACCTTACTGGATAATAGTAGACCGAGTGTCAATGGTAGGTAGGCGTGGAGAGCTTTTCGCGGGGAAACTCGCAAGTATAGTTTGGGGGGAGGCAACGGATGTACCCGAACAAGCATTGGGCGTCGACCCCACCTTATGAGTATTCTGACTATAACAGTCACCAACTTTTGACAGTTATATGATTCCAGAGGATGATTCAGAATTGGGTCAATCACGTTTATTAGAAGTGGACAACCGATTTGTTGTACCAACCAAAACTCATCTACGTATGATTGTCACATCTGCTGATGCACTTCATAGTTGGGCTGTACCTTACTCAGGTGTAACATGTGATGCTGTACCTGGTCATTCGAATCAGACTTCCATTTCGGTGCAACGAGAAGGAGTTTTCCACGGTCAGTGCAGTGAGATTCGTGGAACCAATCATGCCTTTACGTGTGCGCCCGGATACATAGGCCGACTGCTGAGCCCACTTTGGCTCAGCCGCACCTTCTCGAATAGGCCAATTCGGTTCAGATGCGAGCTACCTAAGGAGCTATTATAGCGATATCGTGGCTAGAGCAGTAGGGAAGAGAGGAGCCTCTCTAGCTAGTCAGAAATGAAATAATAAGGGGGGGCTCCGGTGGAGCGGACGATACGGTTAGGACAACGAATAGTGGGCCGACCAATAAACAGCAGCGCCCCGCCGCAGTCGGTGGCATTACCCTCCGCGGCACTCACTCGAGGAACCTCATAATTTGTTACGGCAACGCAGATCGTGAGTGACAGAACCCCGAGCTGAGCTAGCTCAGGCTTTGGTATAGGGAAAAGGTCTAGATCCGGTCTTACGCATAGCGAAGCTTACCAGAGGCTCAGGTAGGTGTCTTGAGCATAGCGAAGACATTGATTTATTCGGCGGCCCGAAGCACTTATGGTCGAGCGACTACGTACCTTAAAGAGCGAGCATAGCGAAGGCCAGCTTAGGCGCATAGCTCAGGATGATAAGCATAGTGGCATAGCCCTTACCTTCTCAGGTCACTTACTTGAGCATAGCGAAGATCGGTCTTACCTTAGCTCTTCTCAGGGCTATCATTCATTTTCGGCCCGCCGCCGCTATGCTTAAGTGATAACCTGACGCTATGCCTTATCGCAGGGATAACACAAATGGAACACACAAATTCCGCGCAAGCACCTAAATTCCCATTAGGAGGTTGGTTGAACCAAGGACCTGTGGAAGCCAACAATCTTGAAACAAGAGGCAAGGCCAAGGAATGAAATAAGGAACTAGGGGCCTCACCTCAAGCCCAAGTTATTGTACAAATGCCCCCCCTATAATAACTATGTTCCAAATAAGCTATGTTCTGATAATGGGTCGCTATTCAACCTGTTCAATTAACACACGGTTGGTTCCAAAATAATATATTATATGCTCACGGGTATCTATTAAACCAGTTACCTCATCACCCAGTTAGTTATTCATCTTCACAACCAATCAACCTAACTGCTGCTATCAATATTATCCACCTGCCTGATCTCTCTCTTCCCAACTACTGATATATTCTCTCTTTACTGCCTTAGTGCTTATATCTACCTCCTTCTATCTTCTCTCGACCTTGCTACCTGCCTCCTTCTCCCTTTACAACTGTTTCAACTCTCCCTTTTCTTTCTTTCACCTTCCTTCCTATGCAATTCTTTGTAAATAAAACCCCTCAATCTCGTACCTCAATTGAGTCGCTCTGGGTCATTCCCTCGTATAAAAAACACCTTCTCGCCGCGAGGTAAGGTTGTAACTCATTCATTAATAATTACCTCCCCGTCGTATTACAAAATAACTTGCTTCTTTCTGTGAGTCCCTTCCTATTTAACCACTCAAATGCTCCTGGGCGAGCTCGTGGGCTTGCTTCTAGGGTATAATCTTTTCTCTGTGAGGCCCTATTATAACTAGGCTGGTTTATTTCTGTGAGTCCGTCCTTCCTTCTTTTCCCGGCTCTAGGGCTTGCGCTTCTAGGAGGACCAAATAGAAAAAAGACTCCAACTTCGTTCCTTCTCTTAAGGCTATTTGAAAAAGGCTCCAGGGCTAATTATTTTTCGAGATCGCATTAATAGCGAACACCTAGACGCCTGTACTGTATTAAAGTATTTTCACTATATTCCAGTCTATTCGCGCACATATAAAAGGCTAATAATATAATTACTCAGGTTGGGTATTATATGGGTATGGGCAGTGTAGTGAGGAACGATAGGTAGTCGGGTAAAGCTGGGTCGGCTTTATTTATTATTCGAGCGAAGCAGCATAAAAAAGGAGGGAAGTCGGAAGGTGAAAGAAGCAGGACTCGAACGCTGATCGAACTATCTATCTGTTTCGTACTACGTCCCCGTTAGGGCATTCAATCCGTTGACTGTCGTCCTCTGGACAAGATATCCCCATATTCTTCTTATTCACTATATATTTCCAATAAATTGCCTTAAATCTATTCGTTACTTGTGATCGTAAGCACTTTATCTCTCCCTAATCTGGTATCCGTTACTGCCAAGTCTCTATCCGTTTGTTACTTCCAAGGATCTGCCTGTTCGTCTCCGTCGGCCAGACAACATATCCCCTCATATTCTTATCTTCTATCAATAATAAAAGCATACTTTGTCTCTTGGTTAGGACGGGGCATTGTTTAGTAGTATCGCCATAGCATATGGTATGTAGATCTGCATAGGTAGTAAGGTTAATATGGTTATAAAGGCTAATATGGGTAGAAACACATAGGTAGGCATCATTGTCAAATGGGTGTAAAAAAATAAGTAGGCCTAGCTAAAGCGTCCGTCGGAACTTGATCCGCCATGCCTAGCTCGTCAGTGGTATTAAATGCACAAAATCTTCCTTGAAAACCGTGCCACTACACTAAAAAGACACAGAGCAGTAAGTACAGTCCATAAAATCACTGTACGGCCACCAAACAGCAAGAAAAACACTTACAGAAATCTGCCTCAATTTTATGCTACTTTCCAGCAGTACGGACCCTTCAATAACAACTTTCCTCGATTTTTGCCCCAATCTGCAGCCCTCAATTTATGTGCTGAAATATGTACAATACAACCTGTTGTACAGTTCTTGTTCCTCCATTTTTGTGCAGCAAATATCTCCTCAATTTGTGTGCCTCCTTTCTTTTTTAAGATTTGCACCCTCCTAGAAAAATGCCTCTCCTGCTGCTCCAAATATCCTTCTCACAACTATACCTCTTTCCTCATTCAATGTGCACCTCACACATTCTCACACTTCTCTCCAAAACTCTCTCTTCGAATGTATGCTATTGGTCTTCTCAAGCTTCTTTTATTTTTCATGTTAGAGTAACTGCTGCAAATTTTCTGAAAATAATTAACTTGACGTCAACTCAGTCTCGGGTCTCTAAATCACATGTAAGTACTGAAAGTTTTTCTCAGTTTTCAGCCACCGGTTTAAATGTCAAAATTTTCTTTGTTTAATGCCCAACCCAGATTTAATAAAGGCTGAAAATTGCACGATATTTCAGACTGATAAAAACACTGCTGAAACTCACATTCACTGACAGAAAATAAAATAATAAATGCACACCATAAATTTCAGAGTCAGAGATTTGTGGCAAACTTACCGAGGAAAAACCCACAAAGGGAAAACCTGTTAGGAGAGAGAGATTTTTATTTTCAGGAGAATATTACAGCAATACTCAAAAAGAAATTCAGACCAACTTATCTCAACCAGAGAAATTTTTGTCTCGTTTGCCATGCCAAACAGTAAAAAATAAAACTCAGAATTTTTCCTGTAGCTGCCTCGAAAAACGTGCTGATGTACAGACTATACAGCAGCCTTGCTGTACGACCTGTCTCAAAATTCGTGCCCTCAACACTTGTTGTTATCTTCCACGATTTGTGTGCTGCAATTTCTCTTCTTTCTCAAGAAAAAAACTTTTCTCTCTCTCAACTCTCTCCTTCACTCTCATCTACAAAAGTGAGTGCATTTTGCCTTTCCTTGCCTTTTTGGTGAAAACCGTAGGGTTCTTCTAATCCAACGGTGGAGATTAGATGAGATGAGTGGATAAGATTAAAGGCTCATTAAATCTCATATAAAATTAATTTCACTCACCTCACTTAAATTTTTTCAAAAAGTGACTTTATTCTTCTCTAAAGTCAAATTAAATGCCGATCTCAAGCCATTTAATGCAAGGGTCACTTTATCACCCCCTTTTAAGTGACTAAGGCTAAAGTCACCTAGGGGAACACTTTCCTAGGTACAAAAATCAACCAGTACTAAACCCCGAGTCTTAATCATTGAGAATGTATAACAGCACATACAATTATTTAGGACTTGAAACACATCAAATCATTCACAACTTCTAACTAATATAGCAATCACACATAAACTGGACAAAAAAAAATCAGTCAATGACCCTGGAAAAACCATTTCGAGAAAACCAATGAGAGTATAGAATAGCTTTTATAATTTTAAGCAGTTGATAATAGATACAATGGAGTCAATCCGAACAATTATTTAGGACTTGAAACACATCAAATCATTCACAACTTCTAACTAATATAGCAATCACACATAAACTGAACAAAAAAAATTTAGTCAATGACCCTGGAAAAACCATTTCGAGAAAACCAATGAGAGAGTATAGAATAGCTTTTATAATTTTAAGCAGTTGATAATAGATACAATGGAGTCAATCCGATATAGACTTATCTCTAAGCCACACAAGCTCTGATGATCAGTTCTAATCTTTGATGGATAGTTGGGTGATGCGCCCCTCTGATTGAATGTGCCCCTCACCCTTAATGAATGCACCCCTCAAACTAAATGTGCCCCTCACTTTGACTGTATCTCTCTCTGAACTACTATCTAAATAGGGCCTCTCGCCCCTCTGCCTCTGGAACATTGTCTCGATGATGTCCTCTCTCAAATCAGTTGAACTATCTCAAAGCTCGCCCTCCTCAATGAAATGCACCCCTCAACATCCCCTCTGATAAATGAATCAATGTGCGCTCTGCAACTCGATTCTACCTCCAAAGTTCCCTCCCTCTGCCACAGAAGAAGTGTGCTTGATCTATCTCAGATTTACACCCTGTCCCTACCAAACTGCGCCCTCTCTTCTCAAGAATGTGCCCTCTTCTTTGACCACCTAAGTCTCACAAGTGATGAGATTAGGGTTCCAAATCCCTAGCTTATTTTTCATGCAAAAATCACACTTCTACATTAAAAATGTGCAATGTGCAAATCTCATGCACATGCATCATGCAACTCTCATGCACATGCATCATGCATATCTCATGCACATGGATCATGCACTTCACACTACTGCATTAAAAATCGATGCATCTGAACACTCCTCATGTGCAACTCGTAGAAGTCATTGAAACCTCTGCATGTTGCCATCATTGGATCCATGCCAACCAGTAGAGTGTCTCTCACACACTACATCAATGCCTATATTGATAATGGTCCTTCGTGCTAGGCATCAACACATGAAGGACATCCCGAGTTACAAAACTCAACAACTGCCCTAGCTTTTCGTCTTCTACGATCAAAACCGAATATTGACCCACAAGATCGATGGTTGTGATTTAATCTCAAGTTCACATGACTTAAGTCACTTAAGTCATGAAACTATATAAAAATCATTTTTCTCTCGAAAAGTCACTTAACCCCAAAATAAATAAATAAAGTAATTATTCAACTTAACTTTATAAAATCACTTTATAATAACATATCATAAAGTAACTTTATGTCACTTAAGTGAGACACCTTGCTCGAACTTTTTCAACTAGGCACATAAGTGCAAAAGTACCTCTGAGCTACAAAATCTAGCACTCCCTCTTAGCGAGGGAGGTACTATTGGCACCTAACTTTTTGCCTTCTACAATCAAGATCAAATCTTGTCCCACAAGATCAATGGATGTGATTTAATCTCATGTTCACATGGCTTAAGTCACTTAATTCATGAAACTATATAACAAACACTTTTCCCTCGAAAAGTCACTTAACCCCAAAATTAAAAAATTAAAAAAAAACTAGAATTTATAAAGTACAACTCAACTTTACTTTATAAAGTCACTTTATCACTTAAGTGAGACACCTTGCTCGAACCTCTACACCTAAGCACACAAGTGCGGAAATACCTCCAAGCTACAAAATCTAACTCTCTCTTACCGAGGGAGGTACTACTGGCACCTCCACCTGGATCCATCTCCAACCCTCTCACCCCAACTGCTGAAGTTGATCCTTATGAAAAAAAAGGTCTCTCTGCTACCTGAACTGAATCATGAGTTGGAGACCTATTCTAGACAACGAGTTCACCTCACTCTCTTGCTCATCCTCTAGAGTCATCCTATACCAAGTCAATCTCCTCACTAAGTTGGAAGAAGCCTCTCCACCAATGAGTTGGAAGAAGCCTTTCCACCAGTTGCCTATGGTACTACCACTAAGTCTGATATCCATCTAAACTCACCATCAATACAATGACACAATACCCAGTACATCCTATCATCTCTAATGCCCAACACTCACCCAGTATCCAAGCTCTCCCTCATCAAATATATAAAAACATGTCCATCGCCAAACAGGACTACATATCTATCATCCTCCAAAGTTGATATAGACAGCAAGTTCTTCTCAACTTTAGTACAAACAGCACCCAATCCACCTCTAGATATCCTTCTGACTCGAGCTGGAATCTAACCCTTCCAACTCCCTCTACTGCATGGGTGATGTCAAACCCATCCCCGAAAAGCATCACTCTATCAATATATGTCAACTACAAGAACATAGCTCATGTTCTTGTCATGTGGTGTGTTGCCCTACTACTCACATACCACGCTCTCGTATTCGCACTCTATACCACACAACTACTCAAAAGAACTGAGGCCAATGAGAACTCCTCAAACTTCTTGGTGTACTCTTCCAATTCTATTGAAGTGGTTGCCTCTGTCTCTTCTTTCTTCTTACCCTTCTTGTTTGGACACTGGCCTACATAACAACCAAATCTCTGACAAGCAAAGCATTTCATCTTGCTCATGTCTTTCTCTAACGAGGCTCCACTACTCGAGCCATTCTTCTTCTTGCCCTTTGTAAAAAGGGCCTCATCCTGCTCATCGGTACCACCCTCCTCCTTAGACCTCTCTCGAATCTACTCCTACGTAAAGTCATCCCATAATCTTTCCCGTGAAGAAAAGATCTCCTAACCCACCACACATTTCAGAAACACATCCCAATCCTTGGTGAAGCACTTCAAGGCTATACAAACTAACTCTGGGTCAACAATGATGTCGCCCACGACACTCAACTCATCCTTCACTTGCCTGAGACAAGTGAGATACAAGGCCACATATTCTCCCTTGGCCATCCTCGTGCTATAGATTCTAGAACTTGTCTTTGAATGCCATCTACCTATTCTCGTTTTTGTTCTCAAACAAGATCTTCAGTGTATCCCACATCTCCGTGAATGTTTGTTTCTCAACCAAGTGTGGGATAAGGTGGTTTCGCACTCCATCCAAGAGTATTCTCTGAGTCCTAGCTTCCTTCACTTCATGCATTTCCAATGCAATGGGATATGATGCAAGCAATACCGTAGTGGTACCACAATTTGTTCTCTTTCATTACAGTTGTCATCCTTGTCTTCCATTGTAACTAGTTGGAGATCCCCTCCAATCGATCTTCATACCGAATACTAGATGTCATCTTCCTCCATTTCTCTGCACTTTTTCCAAGCAAAAGATCAAGCAAACTCTGCTAACTAAGTGCCAAAATCACAACTCAGTTGTGTTAACCAGCCAATCACTTGCAAACAACTGCCACAAATCAGTCCACTGAATCACTCAAAGCCCTAGCTCTGATACCATGTTGAAAAATCTGAACTTAACTCAACCATAACACTTAGCACAACTCTGATAACAGTCTTCTACAGGCATAAAACCCAACACATATTACATGCATGTATTTTTCATGCCTTTGTAAGCCAATATATTGTAACTAAGTCATAGTTTTAAAAATCGGAATCAGTCGAGGGTCAACTCGGAATCGGAATCGGAATCGGTAATGAATCGGTCATAAATCGGCCGATTTGAATTTAATGAATCGGTTTGCTAAAAAATACATCAAATACTTAAATTTTAAAGGAAAACAACATTTTCAAGATTATAATCTATAGACTCTACGCTTACCTTGAGTATGTTACTGCATTTGCTTCCCTCAATAAAATGCTCTCTAAGTCTACAGACTCTACGCTTACCTATGGCACTTACCTATGGTTTATCTGGTATATTATTGAATTACCTTTGATTGTCAAATGTCAAGAATCCAATTGATCTTGTTGCGTAAACGAGTTTAATCGGTTTGGTTTTCACTCAAAATCCTCCAAAGTGGTGACGAGCGTTCTACCAGTCAATTCCATGAGGTGGCTAAGGCTTCAAAGTGTGATTCATGACCATGCTAGACATCTGTAGAGTCTTGCGGAGTTTCGTGTTGTTGTTGTATTTTTAATTATTTTTCTAGTTAATTAATTTCACCCCATGGTGATTAATTAACTCAGTTTTTGATGTAATAATGTAATGGATCAAGCATGGCATTTTGTAATAGGAGCTATGAATGCAAAGATAAATTGCTATGAAACCCCCTAAGCCACTGCTTCGAGTCCCATATCATTCTGATGAGTGGTTGAGGAGATAGACCATTTTTGTCTAAGCAAGGTCTATTTTTCCTAGGGAATTAATTAAATTCCCTAAGTCAAAATTCACATTTCTTGATTTTGAAGTAAAAAATCAAGAAATGCCATGGTAAGTTGGTATGGGTGTTTCTAAGCCTAGGAGAACTTACTCCAAAGTTTTTTACCCCCCCATGGCCTAGATATTAAATTTTCAATTTATTTTTTAATTTTTCCTAAGTCAAATCTAGGAAAATTTAAAAATTTAATTGAAATATTTTTATCTAAGGTGAATTTAAATTTAACCTATGTCTAAAGGTTAAATAATTTATTATTGGAGTTAGGTCTAAAGCCTAGCTAAAAGTCTAAACCTAAACTTTAATGGGTGGACAAATCACCATATTTGATGGGGCGCTACACTATACTAAGTGGGAGCGCTAGCTACAAAAATGGACACTATACTAAATGGAGGCGTTACCATATAGAAGGCCCACGCTAAAATAAAACTAAGGCTCTAAAGTATTAAAGGGCCCACGTTATAATGTGAAGGCTCCACCAAAGTGTAGAGGTCGCCAACCACATTTGGAGAAGCGCTAGCAAAGAGATAGACCCACGCTAAGTTTAAAAGAGGCGTCAATGTATGAAGGGACCCACGCTAAGTTTAAAAGAGGCGTCAATGTATGAAGGGACCCACGCTAAACATAGTGGAGGGCACACTAAAATAGAAGGGCCCACGTCTTACAAAAGTCAAAGCCAAAGTTAATGGAGGCGCTATCAAAAAAGGCCCACATTTCTACCATTTTAGAGGAGCGCTATATGAAGAAGGGCGCATGCTAAATAGAGCGGACCCACGCTAGTTTGAAGGCAGCGCTAGTGTAAAGGAATGGGCCCACTCTAAATTTGTTGGAGCGCTAGTATAAAGAGCGCTAGCCATTATTTAGTAGGGGCATTACTTCATAGTAGATGGGCGCTAGTTTAAAGGCGCCACCAAATTTGGTGAGGCGCTAACCATTGAAAGGGCCCACGCTAATATTGAAAAAGGACCCACGTTTTATATGAGGCCCCATACTTGGTGGAAAGGGCGCCATATTTTAAGGGAGATGCTACTATAATGGGCGCCATTGTATTTTAGTAGAGCGCTAGCTACTTTAGTGAGGCCGCTATCATGTAAACCCACGTTTTACACTATAATGGAAGCGCCTAATTTGGAAGATTCCGCCGTATTTAGAGGAGGGCGTCCACATTGGGGCCCATGATTTTTCCTTTTTAACAAAAGCTCATCTAAGGGTGAAAATTAAATAAAAAACCTTGATCCAAAGGTTAATATGGTTAAAACATGGATTAAGTCTCTTAGCCTTTGATTAAAATTAATCTAAAGGTGGAGATTAATTGAGAGAAATAGAATGTCAAATACCTAGATCTAGAGGTGGAAATTAAACCCTAGATCTAGATCTAATCTCAACCATTGAGCTTCAAAGGGTTGGGGGTTTGCCTCAACTATATAATGAGGGTATCACTCCTTCATTAATCACCATCTCTTATGCTATTGTTATGCTGTCGGAAAATTCTTCTTCTCTCATATTCTTGCTACATTGTATTGAAGTTTTGCCCAAGCTGGACTATTTAATAAAATTCTTTGAAGGAATACTACGCTTCAACTTTTCATGATCTACATGTATTGAGGTAACCTTGTATTTATTTTGTTTGCATTTGTTGTGTTTTTCTAGTTAGCTCTCCACAAAGTGTTTTG